>BRZM01001156.1:152112-162709 GCA_033238685.1 Lates japonicus | reverse complement strand
ATGGATGCTGAAAATCCGTTTCAAGAATTTCCCTTCATTCAGTGTTCAGCCTCTGGAGCAGTAATGACAATCACGAACTCTTCCTTCCTCCTTCCTCTCGTTTCCTTTCGCCATCAACGAACCCTCCCTGCGGGCAGTGTCCACCAGCACCGTGACGTCTCAACGCAGCAACACCGAGCCTCTGCTCTTCAGAACACGCCACGTCAGGCCACCAACCTTCCCACCGCCCGCAGACGATCAGCCGCCAAACGAGCCGGTGTCCGCCCATGACATCAGATTCAGCAGTCCTCCCCAGCAGTGAGACCAGAAATACGATATTGCGCCCGTCCACCAAACGCGTCCACCACTGGCGACTGCAGCGTGACGATTCCTTGGAGTGTAACGACGCCTCAGTGGAACTGTCACCTTCCGTCACCTTCCTCCCTTCTTAACCATAGACGAAACATGACGACCATTATTTGCAGCGTTCATTGCTTCATCGCGTTATTATTTTGTAATACTTTACGTTTCTTTCAGAAAACAGTGAGACATCAAAATTGAAACGCGACGACGCCTATTGCGCAGAACTCACTTCGAACAAAAGTATAACAATGGTCATCGCCGAGAAAACGTGCCGTTGAAAGTCCTCGAGTTCGCAATACGCAGAACCAGAAATCAACGAACAAAAGCACATTTTGACCTGTTCAGGCACCGCGGTGTTGTTACGCCTTATCAAACAAATACGATCGCCGCAGGCTCATCTGAAGTGAACTTATTTTACCATCAGAAGAAGCTGGTTGTTGCAACGTAGCGGAGCAAAAACGCACAGCATTCCTCCGAATCGTAACGAACAACATGAGTTGCGAAAATGGAATATTCGACGAACGCTGGCTAAGAACGTACTTAACACAACGCCAGAGCAAACACACCCTTAGTCAATTAACGTTTCCTCACCACCAGACTTAATATATTATCGATCAGTTCCAGAAGGGTGCTTCACCGCGCCCATCGGATCACATGTTGTTGACCCACAGGCCCCTGATCCATCCTGACCGGGCTTTACATCACATCATCATCTGAAAACCGGCACACACCCAGAGAGATGTGACTGTAGACTAAAAGAGAGAAAAGATGGAGTTATGAGCTATGAAGGAAAAGAGAGGAAGAGATAATCGTATACGTGTGTCCTTCAATATATTTAAGTTCCTTTAATTTATATATTATTGACTGAAGGCTGAATGCAAATTGTGCAGAAAAATATTAAAGGCAAGTTAGGGGAGGAGAGATGAAGAACAGATATAAACATACCATGGGGAACAGACAGAGGCGAGCAATGAAACAACAAAATGCAAATGGAAGGCATAAAAAATCGAAAAATATATAGCGATTGAGTAGTGAATGAGCTGGGGAGTTGCCGTTGATGAGGAGGGTGTTACCGAGGTGCAGCATGTGTCATCGTCCCGTACGAAGCCAGTTTGCAGGCTGATTTCGACCCCCGAGTGCCGGTTCACACTTCTGCGTGGACAAAATCACGAGGCAGAAATAGTGGTCTGACAGACAGAGGAAAGCAGAGCAGAGCAGGAACAAAGGTCAAACGGCCGAGCGGAGCAGGGCAGGAGTGACCAGCCCGGAGGCGCCCACCGCCCTGGCTATTACACGAAGCGACAGCGCAGAATCTCCATAAACACGCCCGCCGCCCCCACGTTCACGACCACCAGCACAGATCCGCGAGCCGCACAGCAATCAATCATTAACTTCCCCAACAGTCACGCCTGACGCCCAGCCTCAACACCCGTCTCAGTGATGAGCCACCGCCAGAGAGGCAGCGCACTGAGCACCGTACGACGAAGACGAGCGCAGTGCAAACGGAAAAGCAACCTGCGGGGACACTGAGGAGCCGAAGGAGATAGAGCCCCACGACGCAACGGCGACCATCCGGACCGAGGCAACAGCGGCAACAGTGGCCAGCAGGGCAGTGACAACTGTTTCAAGAAAAGACGGCGACCTGGTTGCCAGCACAGAAACGAAGATCATGAACAAACAACGAAAACAGCAGACAAAGGAGAAAAAGGATATGAACGGTTTAAAGATGATGGCGAACAAAGAAAGAAGAAGAGACGGAAGGCGAGGGAAGAAGACGATGGTGAGGGGGCCAGAGAGCAGACGAGGGTTGAGATAAGAGCTTGACAAGCGGCGGCGCCTTGAACGCCGTGTGGTGATCCGTCAGAACTGAATCATTATGCGTCAGCCGCAAGTCTCCGACAGCGCCTGTCTCCAAACACAGGACCCGAGACGCACCGCCAGGTCGTCACGGGGGCCCACAGAGGTGGTGAGAGGAAAAGAGTCAGATGAGGACCGACGTCAAATCTGCACAAACACCGAGCGAATTGGCTCTCAGCCGGCACCATTTTTGCATGAACGTGCTCACACGACGGTCCACGTGTTCAGCACCCCGCAGCGCCCGCATCAGCAGCATCAGCTCAACTAAACACAACACCAGCACTGTCTGAAAGAAATTGCCTTTGCTTTTGCCCGTAAGGTGAGCAGCGAGCGTTTGAGGCGTGAAGCCCAGATCATCAATTGCTTGAAGCCCGGGCGTGCAGCCAGTGGCGCATGACGTGCGACAGCGTTCTTCTCAAGAACACCTGTCGGCACTGCTCTTTCCACTCCTCATTCTTCTGCCCTTTCCAGGAACCCCCCTGAAGACACTGATGACATCATTGCATATATGTCACAGAGTTTATCAGCAATGCAGGGGATATCTCCCCCCTTGCAGGATTGTGTGTGTCTGTGTATATGTGCAATGATGTCTGTGGTGTCTTCAGGGGGGTTTCCTGGAAAAGGAGCAGAAGATGAGAAAGTGGAGAGGAAGGGCGGTGCGTTGAGGTTTTAATTTCACCCAGGGGGGACGCTGTCACTCACGTCATCGCCACTGACACCTCGAGCACGCGGGGCTCAAGTGGGGTGGTGGTCTGGAGTCGACTTCCACGCCTCCAGGGCCAAACGCTCGCTGCTCACACCCACAGATAAAGCTCTAAAAGTGGGTTTCTCCCTGCTGCTGTGTCTGGACAGATGGGGTCTCGATGCTGGGAGGTTGTTGTGTTTAGTTGAGCTGTTGTTATACTGTCCCTGCTTAGCATGTGTGTGTGTCACTGCAGGCATATGCACAAGTGCTGGAACTTGCATGGATATCGTCGTATTATGCAAACACATTCATACATGCTAAAAATGTCATCTCATAAAAATTACCAGCTGGGGAGCGTTAATTCCTTCAGTGTTTGTACAGATTTGGCATTTTTCATCCCATCTTTGTCTCCTCATGTGTTGTGAAGCCTCCTCTTTTTTTTCCTCCCCTCACCACCTCTGTGTTTGTTGTTGTGGCGGTATCAGTCCATCTCAGACCCTGTTATATTTAGAGGCAAAGCACTATCAGAGCTTACAGCTGGCTGCCTGTGATTCAATTCTGACAGATCTACAGCATTCAAAGCAATCTCCTCTCTTTTTGTCTCGCTCATTTTTCTGCCTATCTCAACCCCCCCTCCGTCTCCCTTCTTTCTCTAACCCCCCCTCACCATCACGTCTTCTTCCCTCACCTTCCATCTCTTCTTCTTTTCTCTCATATTATTTTCACCATCGTACTTTAAACCATTCCTTGTCCTTTTTTCTCCCTTTTGTCTCTTGTTTGCATTGTTTGTTTAAACACCTTAATCTCTTTGTTTCTTCCCTGTCTCTTTTGTGCAACCCTCATTTTTCTCCTTTCATCTTTACCATTTTCTCACCCAAGTAGTTTATATCACTGCCCCTTTTTCTCATCTCTTTTAGCCCTTTCTTTGCCACTTTGGCCCCTTTTTCAGTCCAGTTTGAAATGCCTTATTGCCGTTGTGCGTCATGAAACTCTATCTCTCCTTCAGCTCCTCTTGTTTCGTCTCTCCCCCACTAGAGTTGCCTTTCAATTTTCTGCTCATCTTCATCATACACAGTGCCTATCAGGTACACTCTCTCTCTCTCCTAGCAGGCAGCTTCATCACTTTGAGCAAATTCGTGTTGAAACAAACATCAAACAGCGCAGCCTCTAATTTGGGAAGAGACAAGCAATTAGTTGCTATTACATCCTTGGATCTGTGCGCAAAGGCAACCCTAATCTCATTAATCATGAACAATGGGGGCGGTAATAGAGAAGCATGTTTATGGAAATTCCTGCGCGCAGTAATCTCCTTCATGCTTAATAGCCAAAACAGTGGTGGCGCCTCAGAAAACAATCCTCCCCCTTCTTTTTCTCCACTCAACCGTTTGACTTGCTTTTATTTCCCCCTGCTTCTCCTCTCTTTCTGTCTGTCTATCTAATTTTTCTTCTGCCCTCATGTGGTTTTCCTTATCCCGCAAGAAGTGTGAACCACAACACTCAGGGTCCAGGGAAAAGTATTGATCCCAGCCCCTTGCCAAACCTTCCAGCTTTCGTACGGGACATTGAGTTTTACATACCACCTCCAGCTAACACCTCCTCCTCTTGGCAGACTCCCCAGCTCATTCCCCTTCTCCTCCATCACTTCTCTCTATTTTTTCAGTTTTTTATGCCTTCCATTTGCATTTTTATTGTTTCATTGCTCGCCTCTGTCTGTTCCCCCCATAGTGTCTGTTTATATCTATTTCTTCATCTCTCCTCCCCCTAACTTTGCCTTTATTACTGTTTTTTTTTCTGCTGAATTTTGCATTCTGGCCTTCAGTCCAGTAGCCATATAGGATTCAGGACTAAATATAGCCCAGAAGGACATTATACGATTATCTCCCTACTTCCTCTCTTTCCTTCCTGCGCTCCTCTTTTCCATCTTTTCTTCTCTCTTTTAGTCTACAGTCATCTCTCTGGAGTTATGTGCCAGTTTCAGATGATAGTGTGATGTAAAGCCCGGTCAGGATGGATCAGGGGCCTAGTAAAGGTCAACAGCATGTGATCCATTGGAGGCTTGGTCAAATACACCTTCTGGAGCTAGTCAATACATATATTAAAATCTAGTAGTGAGAAGCATTAAGTAACTAAGTATATTTACTCTAGCGTTGTATTTAAGTACAATTTCTGCCCTTGTTCGTGGGTATTTCCATTTTTTGCTAACTCATATTTATTCCATTACAATTCAGAGGAGAATACTGTACATTTTACTCCACTACATTTACCTTGTAGCTATACAATCATAATTAAATAAGATTCACTGTTCAAGATTAAACCTGCAGCTTGATCAGCAACAACATTAAAATACTGCTTACATGCTAATGCAACAGTACTACAAACAAATTAAAGTATACTTTATTTCATTGTTTTATATTTCTAGTTCTGCATGTTTACTTTTGAACTCAGGACTTTTTTCTTGGCACATTTTTCTCAACATTGTGGTATTGCTACTTTTATTCAAGTAGTTCTCTTTTTTTAATGCAGGAATCATGTCACGTTTCAATTTTGTGTCACAATCTTTCCTTTTCTTTTAATCTTTTCCCCTGAAAGAAAAAAAAAACATAAATAACATAAAAACTGTTACAAAAATAATAATAACACTGATAAACTAAACAGCTTAAAACGCTACAAAATAATGAGTAAATGTGAAAAACAAAGAAATATATAGTTAAGAAAAAAGAGAGGAAAAATGACAGAATAGAGTAACAGAAGAGGATAAACTGTACAGTTACTAAAAACATTCATTACCTCAAAAGTCATCACACTTACTGATCATAATGTCAGTAAGGACACGTATCTGTGTTTGAATAGACAGGTACAATATGTCATATTTCTAATGTTGGTCATCCTGCTTTAAAAAAGAGAGGACTGCTGAATGTGATGTCATAAACAGACACACAGCTCATTTTATCAGCTGGTGAAGAGTCTCTGTGTGTTATAAGGGCGGTGGGAGGGGTTGAAGGAGGAGTGTGTACAGTATGTGCGTGTGTGTGTTTGCCTACAGAGAGAAACAGAAGGAGCTCAGTGTGTTTGCTCTGCATTGTGGGGAGCTGTCCATTGTCCCCGGTGCTGAAAGTGGATTACTGCTTCCCCACTTAAAAGAGGGAGGGATACATTTGATAAGCAGGCAGAAAGAAAAGAGGAAGCAGAGGAGGAGAGAGGAAACCAAGAAGAGTTCATGAGATTGCTTCATTACTGCACTCCCAGAGGCTGAACGCAGATTAAGAGGAAGTTTCTTGGAAACTTGGACTGTAAGCACACGTCAGACCAGCTGTAGTTGTCTTACCTGGACACTGAGAGTTTATTTCTTTAACACACTTCCTCTCTTTCTCTCTCTCTCTTTCTAACTTACTCTCTCTACATGCACATCTCGTTCTCAAGCAGACACTAATTTAGACACATTCAGAGGTGGGATGGAGGAGGAGGAGGAGGAGGAGGAGTGGGAGAGGAAGCAAGGGGGGAGAAACAGAGGGAGATCACCGTTTCTTTTTTTTCCCCTCTCCCTCCAGCTCAGCAGGACGAAAGACGACACAGAAAAGAAGAGCGCACTTCCATCCTCTGCTTCTTCCACTCTGTTGGATTCATACACTTGGCCAGAAGAAGTTGTATTGATTGCCACTTTGCTGTGAGAGAGCTGCTACAGCTGCTGGAAGGGGCGGGGGGAGCTGCTGCTGATTTTGGTCCTGGAAACCACTCTCCTGCTCTGGCCCTGCTCATCCTGCTACGTCCCGGGTCACCGTCAGGATGACGGGGTGCGTCAAACGCTGCAAACAGGGACTTATCAAGTTTGCCCTGTCCCTGCACGGCGTGGTTGGTGTGCAGGAACAAAACAACAATGAGATCCCGTTGCGGCGTTTGGCTGCCCGATCGTCTGACGGTGGGCGGACGCCAGCTGAGCGAACGAGACCAGGCGGGTCAGGACCGTCGGCACTGGCGGCAGCGGCGGCTGCGGCGAGGTGGGCAGTCAGCCACAACTGTCTGACAGTGTGATCAGTGGAAGAGCGGAGGATGGAGCAACTCTTTTCGTGAATGTCTGTCCTGCGGCTGGAGGAGGAAGGTCTGGGCTCCCTTCCTCCCCACTCCTCCTCCTCCTCCTCCATCCACCTCGTGAGTGAGCGCGGACTGTGCATGAAAGTGAGTTAGAGAGGAGAGAGGAGGTGTGAAAATAGGCTCTCGGTGTCAGGCTGACAGCGGTCTGTTCCCGGTAACACAATCGAGATTTCAAGCTCCTCTGTCTGCGTTCGCTCCTCTGGGAAGGTCTGTGTCTTCTCATGAGCTCTTGATTCTCCTCCTCTGCTCACGCAGCATCATGTAATCCTCCAGGTGTGAGGGAGCGGCTCAATCACTGCACCGGACAGCGGACGGCTCCCGCAATGCGGGCTGCTGAGCCTGTTCTCTGTGGGCTGGTACTGCCACATGCTGCACTCGCCTGCTACACAGAATAACGCCAGCTGGGTAAAGCGGCTGTGTGCTGCTGGGCATCGTTCGGCGGTCTCTACTGAAAGCGGGATGACCAAAACATGACATATTGTGCTGCAATGCTGTTCAAACACAGATACGTGTCGCCGCGACGTGTGATCGACAGATGACGAGGCAATGGTGTTTTGGCTGGCACGGTTTAATCTCTGTTGCTCTGTTGCATCATTTTTCTCTTTCTTAACTATGCTCTTCTTTGTTTCACGTTACTCGTTATTTTAATGGCGTTCTTTGTTTATTGTGTACTGTAACGATTTTATCATTATATTTTTTTCTTTCAGGGGAAAAGATAAAAGGAAAGATTGTTCACAAAGGTGAGCGTGTCCTGCGTTAAAGGAACTTCTGTGAAATAACAATACTGATGGTGAGGAAAAATGTGAAAAGGTCCTGAGGTTGAAATGACACATGCAGAATGAAATATGAACAGTGAGAATGGGGTATGCTGAGACTGATTTGTGCTGTTGCGTGCCAATGTTGTTGCTGATCGGCGGGACGCGGACGATGATCGCTGGCGAACAGCTACAGGGCAAACGGTGAATGAAATGTGATGTTCTCCTGGTGCTGATGGAATAAATGGTTAACAGGCCACCAGTGAGGCAGGGAGCCATCTGGCTGGAAGCTGCTGCTTGTTGCTGTGCTTCTTGGGTACAATGTGTTGACTGGCTCAGAAAGGTGTTGACAGGCCTCCAATGGATCACATGCTGACCGACGCAGGCCTGATGTTTCCGAGCTGTCATCTGAAACGGCACGCAACTCAGAGAGACTGACAGACTAAAGAGAGGAAAAGATGAAAAGGCAGAGATAATGGTATGTGCAGTATATTCAGTCTGAGTCTAACTGCTGGACTGGTGAGAATCTGAGGTCGGCGAAAAACGATGAGCAGGGGAGAGATGATGGACGTAGGCAGACGCTGTGGGGGACGGGCTGAAGGCGTGTGAGGCAACAAAGTGAGTGAAGGCATAAAACTGGTGGAAGAGATGACTGGGGGTCTGCCCAGCGGAGGTGTGCATGTGCAACTCAGTGTCCGGCTCTGCTGGAGGATGTGCTTTCACCGGACGTGGTTCACGCTGCGGGGACTGAAGGCACGTGAGCAGAAGATGAACGAACGGAAGGAGAAACGAAATAAAGCAAGTCAGGACAGTGAAAGAAGGGGAGGGTGTTTTCTGGCGCCACCGGCTGATGGCGTGAAGGAGATGCGGCGCGAAATTCCATAAACATCTTCTATTACACTTCGTGTTCATGATTAACGGATTAAGGCCGCGCCTGAATCAGGACATGTAACAGCAACGGTGTGATGTAACCCCAGAGATGGGGCTGGCGTGGTGATGTTTGTTTCGGCGGTTGCTCAAGTGATGAGGCTGGGAGGTGTGCCTGATGGGCATGTGATGAATGGTGAAATTGAGGCAACTCTGTGAGGAGGGCTGAAGGAGATAAGTTTCGTGACGCAACGGCAATGGCATTCAAGCTGTGGACCAGTGAAAGGGCGAGATGAGAAAGGGAACGATATAAATAGCAGGTGAGCGAAGACGAAGGAGGAAAATGAGGTTGCACAAAGGACAGGCGGTGAAGACAGGTGTTTAAACAGGCAATGCAAACAGAGGACAAAGGACGAGAATGGACTAATGCGATGGTGGCAAGAGAAAGAAGGGAGAAAAGAAAGACGTGGAATATTGAAGAACGGAGGTTGAATGAGCGGCGTGACGGACTGATTGCTGAATGCTGAATCTGTCGAGTGAATGCAGGCGGCCAGCTGTGGCTTCTGATGGTGCGCCTCCGCCGCAACGGGGTCTGGATAGTTCGTCTGCGCCGGCTGGCGAGCACGAGGAGGAAGGGAGCTTCATGAAAAAGATGAGTGGCAAGTCTGTACAGGCTGCTGAAGGGAACGACTCCCAGCAATGGTGAGGACACAACGTGTATGAATGTTTGCATGTCTGGCGATATCAGCCAGTTCCAGCGCTGTTTTATATGCAGTGGCTACACGAGGACAGCTGTTTGTCAACCGGCTGCTGACCTCCGGCATCGGACCTCGTCGGGCGCCGCAGCGGCGGAAACCCGCTGGGCATCTGTGGGTGTGGGCAGCGGCGTTTGACTGGGCGTGGGCTCGGCTCCACCACCCGCCCGTGCTGTCGTGGCGTGGCGTGGCGTCCCCACAGATGGTGAAACCTCAGCACCGCCCTCCACTCATCTTCTGCTCCTTTCAGGAAACCTAATTTCCTGAACTGATCATGTCGCGGACACCTGATCACGGGATATCACGCGTGCGATAGCGGGCCGCCACCGCGCACTGCAGGTATGTGCGGGGGCTTTGACTCGGCTGGACCGTTGCCTGTGGACAAGTCGGGCATACTGCACTGTTTGCCATTTCCGTCATCCTCTCTGTTGGCCTGCATGGGAAGGACGCGAGCTTTAATCGTGGCATCGGCACGAAAAGTGGTGGCACGAGGTCGATGACTCGTGGCCAAACAGGCATTATGCTGCGGTGCCGCGGTGTGATGTGTCGCTGTGTGTGGCGTGGTGGTCTCCTGGAGGAAATGTAATCAGGGAGTCACCAGCCAGGGTCCGGCTGGCTCGGAGTTGCATAAAGTAGCTGCTTTCGGCCTGACCGAGCTTCTTTGGTGCGGTCACTGAAACCAGCTGATCAAAAAGTGAGTCTGACAGGCATGTAAAATCATATAGATAAAAATCGACCCTTTTGTGATGATTTGGGCACGGGCACGGTCAAACCCGGTGGAGGCACGGGGCAGGTGGTGTTTGCTGACGGGAGAATAAAGGCAGACGCAGTCAGACGACGCCGTGATTGTGTGGGGATAATCAGTGGAGGGCAGGCGATGGTTGCCGGGGCAGCCAGGCACCAGCAGTGGTGACAGTGCTGCAGTGAGTCGTTGCCAGTGCAGGCTGATTGGCTGGTGGTGTGTTGACTGGTGTGTGATGGATGCGTGTGTGGTGGTGTGAAACGGTGTTCGGTTGAGACCAGTGGTGTGTTTTATATCGCAATTGAATGATTGAAATCTACGGCGACCGTCTGTGTTCATCATTATTTTGTTTGTGTAAAGACGCTGATGCGGTCGGTGTTCGTCGGTGGCTGTTTACGTGGGCGAAAGTGCAAAATGCTCGGAAGCTGGAGGAAGAAGTGAGGTATCTGGTGAACAGGATTCGCGCCAATAACAGTTACTCGCAACAAGCTCTTGCTCGACTTCC
>BRZM01001156.1:102188-113795 GCA_033238685.1 Lates japonicus | reverse complement strand
TCTTGTAGTTTCCTGCTGAAACAGTGCCGATAGTGCACTGGAGGACGCTTTCGCCTACCTAAATTAAATGCCTCAGAAAACCAAATTCATTTCAATAAATTAGCCAGTTAGCATTACTGGCTACTGTGTAATCGCTGATGGCAATTAATAAGAAATTAGTCATAATCAGTCTTATAATATTAATATCTCACCTAGGGGTCATGTTATTGGAAATTAATAACCGGAGATTCATCTCTCTTACTGTCTTTCTGGCTCTCTCCCTCACACACACACACATGCACGCTACGCACACACACACACACACCCCACACCACCTATATTGTTCATGAATCACCTCTAAGACACTGATTTTTTCTATGTGGATCGTCTCATATGATCTGCAATCTGCTCGTGTCAGCTAGCCAGCTTCCTCTTTACCAGGGTGTGAAAACCCCCTGAAAGATATGAGTGTGTTGTGTGTGTGTGTGTGTGTGTGTATGTGTGTGTGTTTTTTTCTCACATGCATGTACACATGTGCTACAAACAGTTTGAGGACATATAACCTATATATAGAGAAATACCATACACTGCATATGTGTGGGCGTTTACTGTATGTGTGTGTGTGTGTGTGAGGTGCTACAGCATTGGGGAGGGGGCATTAGTGGAGACTGGGCCCGCCTCTAGGGGTCCTCACCACCAATCAGCAAAGCGCACCAAGAATCAATTAACACCAGTGGGAGGGGGCAGAGGGTAAAACACTACACACATTTAGACTTGCACACACATACACACGCTGTCCACATGCACACTGCCCACACACATGGTACTGTCTGAGGAGATATCCATCAGATCACTCATTGTGCAATATGCCAATGTGTGTGTGTGTGTGTGTGTGTGTGTGTGTGTGTGTGTGTGCGTGGTGTGTCCCTATCCTAGTGTGCTCCGGTCTCTCCTGGTGTGAGGTTGGAGAACAGATTGGGGGTCAGCAGGGGGGTCAGGCCAGGGTCACCCCCATCTGAGCTGTGTGTGTGTGTGTGTGTGTGTGTGTGTGTGTGTGTGTGTGTGTGTGTGTGTGGAATAAAGCCTAAACACCACTTCCAGGGCTCACTGGCAGGCAGAAGTGAATAAGATGGATGGTGTTGATTCATACTACGAATTCATTGTTCCCCCTGAATCCATAGAGAATAAATACATCCACAGAAATTATGAAGCAAGGGACCAAAATGAGTATCTCACATTTCATATTCCTCTTTCACTCTTTCTCCCTGTGTCTCCTCTCCATTTCTCTCCTCCTTTGTCTCTCTAGTGTGGGGACAGCTGCTGGCTACATGAAAACCATTCATCATTGCATTTTTACCATAAAATTATTGACAGAGAGGAGGGCGAGCAGCTATATTGGCTGCATTTTACAAGGTTGGACAAGGAGAAAAGTCACCCATCCCTGAAAACACGAAAACTTGAATTGCTTAGCATGCTGCAGCCATGGTTTGAGAGCGCAGTAGAGAGCAAGAAAGAGACATTTCCGCTTAAGCAACAGGCAAAATAGAGCAGCAAACAAAGTGATCAAAGAGGCTCACCATTTGCCCATGAACGCTCCATTGCAAACCCCATTCCTTTCCTTCCTCTCTCTCTCTACACATCGCCATCTCCATCTGTTCGCCCGTAGCACTCGTCCGTCCACTACCACCACCCCACCACCCCCCTCCTCCTCGATTCCTCTCTTCCTTTGCTCCTCTCTGGCCTTCCTACCCTCAGGGAAGTAAGGTGATCTCCTCGTGCTGGTGTAAGTGACTGGTATTAGTCTCCTTCTCTGTCTGTCTGTTTGATCCCGGCACTAATGACTCCACAGGGACTGGGGTCTGATAATGGGAAATCAATATAGAGAATAGCGCTCTGGAGTGGCCTCACTTAGCTCTCGCTCTTTCACGCCTCACAGCAAAGTGCCTCTGTGTGTGTGTGTGTGTGTGTGTGTGAGTGTGTATGGAAATAAAGGCCTATTGCTGGGGTGCATGTAAGTGTGCAAAAGAAAACTTTTTATTCCCATGTTTTCAGTTCAAACAGATGATTACTTGCACGTCTGGGAGCTGAAAGAGTTCTGCAGCTTATGAAATATTTTCAAAGCACATTGGATCAAATCAAAGTCACTGGAGAGCTGACATTTTTGGGGTCATCCGGCAGTAATATGCATGTGTGGCTGTGTATATCTGAGTGCGTGTGTGTGTCTAATCGGTCACACTCCTGCGCCTGGGGCAAGACAGGTGGGGCTGGTGGCATGAGGCATGAGTGCACACTTCTGCCCCCACCCACCCGAGGGCCAGAAGGCCAGCGAAGCAGGGGGCTGGAGTAGCCTCCGCCAGGCAGCAGAGCACTATGGCTGGTGGCAGCTGGTCCTCTGTCCCCTCCCCTCCCCTGCACGAGTGCCCCGCGGGCAGGCAACAGGAGGGGTGAGGAGGTCAAGAGGCAGGAGAGAATGAGTGGAACGGCGGCGACACGCGAGATAATCGGCTTTTATGAAGCGGAGAGGACACAGACAGAGAGGGAGAGGGAGAGAGAGACGGGAAACACGGCTCTGACACAATGCAACTGACTACAAGCAGTAATGAATTAACACATTAGCGCCACGACCAGGGGCGTTCAGGAGCACTCAGCTGCTCTTAAACACAAACCCACACTGGCACGCTCTCTAACACACACATACATAAATCAGTCATAAGTCATTAAAGCAATAGCAAGCCCACTCACTTATTAATTACATCAGTCATTTTGTCAATGGCAGATCCCTCTAAAGGCCGCTGAGTACGATCAGAGGCTAAAAATGTCTCCACAAAAACAGCAGAGAAACTTTTACTTAGCACTCAGAATAGATAAGCCAGAGGTTAACTCTCAAAAGCGCAGCCCCCCCCCCCACACACACACACGAAGACAATGCCATGGGAATCCTCTTATAGAAACTCAAGCCATGTGTTCAATTATCATCAGCCCCCAAATGATCCCCATTAATGCTTTAACTCTTTCTCTCACATCTCAATCTTAGCCATCCGTCCATCCTGTTTTTGCTCTCTGCTCTGCGTCCATCCCTGTAATTCACGTCTGTGTGGTTACTGACTTCCCCTTCTCACTCTCTTCCTCTCCATCCTCCTCTCTGCTGCCCCCCCGCCCTCCTTCCCTCCCTCCCTCCCTCCCTGACTTTTAACCAGCGTGAAGAGGCAGCCATGCATTCAACCATCAGACAGGCTAACATGGTGTACCCTCACGCACTCACGCACACACACAGAGTCAAAGCACATTGTTCCTCAAGTGTAACAAGAATGCAGTGTTCACTGAAACGAATATCTACCGTATCAGGGCATCTTTATGTGGTTAAATGGGCATCCTGATACTTGCAAAAAAGAAAGCTTACATGACTGATTTGTATATAAGAAAATCATGCTGAAAGTTGGTTCCTGTTTGTCTACATAAGTAGATTTCCAATAATCCACTCTTGCTGTCTCTAAGTAAAGTGGCACTTTTATAATCAGCTGCTGCATCATGTAAGAAGCTAAATTTCAGCTGTCATCTATCACACAGAGAAATATGACTTATGTTTCCTCCAGTAAAACAGAGCCTTTTGCAACGACAGCCTTCATATTCGTAATTAAAATCCTTTAATATCTACCAAGCCGTGTATCTGACATTTACAGTGACATTTTACATGGTTTATCTGCTTTTTAAGTGCCCAGTAGATAAATTGTGTCCACACAGAGCAGCGGTCCAGTGACAGCCCAGGGATGATGATGGCCCTGACTGAGTCCCTGATGGGGGATCCCATTCCTCTCTTCTCATCCAACAATCCCACTGAGCATGTCAATATGAAACACTATCCCCCCCCAACCCCACCCCAGCACACACACACACATACACACACACAAACACTGGGGCCACGGGTAGGCTATCCCTCCCATTATAGACAAGACAGGCTTGTATTGATAGGATAAGCCTGCAAACTGCTGCAGCACCCGCGTGCGAAAAGAAACATGGCGTGGTATGGAGGAAAGTGTAAATTAGACTAAATCAAGTCTCTCGACAGTAAAACACATTTTCACGATATTGCACTCAATGTGAGCGTGATTTACTACACGACTTTTGTTGTATGTGGGTTGAGGGAAAGCGGGCCGTAAAGCTTTGTTTACCCAACTTTAAAAAATCCACAGCCTTGTAAATGTTGTCAGATGGCCGATGCCAGTGTCTTTCAGCTTAATACTACCTATATTAAATAGTTTAAATATTTCATAAGGGCGGTTTTTAGAGAGAGGGAGAGGGAGAGAGAGAGAGAGAGAGAGATTGTTTTATTACAATAAGAGGAGATGAGTTTGCCTCGCAGCGAAATGGGGACCAGTTAATGAAACTTTACCGCAGCTAACGATTTCCCCTCCCTCGCTCTAAAAACCGCCCTTATGAAATATTTAAACTATTTAATATAGGTAGTATTAAGCTGAAAGACACTGGCATCGGCCATCTGACAACATTTACAAGGCTGTGGATTTTTTAAAGTTGGGTAAACAAAGCTTTACGGCCCGCTTTCCCTCAACCCACATACAACAAAAGTCGTGTAGTAAATCACGCTCACATTGAGTGCAATATCGTGAAAATGTGTTTTACTGTCGAGAGACTTGATTTAGTCTAATTTACACTTTCCTCCATACCACGCCATGTTTCTTTTCGCACGCGGGTGCTGCAGCAGTTTGCAGGCTTATCCTATCAATACAAGCCTGTCTTGTCTATAATGGGAGGGATAGCCTACCCGTGGCCCCAGTGTTTGTGTGTGTGTATGTGTGTGTGTGTGCTGGGGTGGGGTTGGGGGGGGATAGTGTTTCATATTGACATGCTCAGTGGGATTGTTGGATGAGAAGAGAGGAATGGGATCCCCCATCAGGGACTCAGTCAGGGCCATCATCATCCCTGGGCTGTCACTGGACCGCTGCTCTGTGTGGACACAATTTATCTACTGGGCACTTAAAAAGCAGATAAACCATGTAAAATGTCACTGTAAATGTCAGATACACGGCTTGGTAGATATTAAAGGATTTTAATTACGAATATGAAGGCTGTCGTTGCAAAAGGCTCTGTTTTACTGGAGGAAACATAAGTCATATTTCTCTGTGTGATAGATGACAGCTGAAATTTAGCTTCTTACATGATGCAGCAGCTGATTATAAAAGTGCCACTTTACTTAGAGACAGCAAGAGTGGATTATTGGAAATCTACTTATGTAGACAAACAGGAACCAACTTTCAGCATGATTTTCTTATATACAAATCAGTCATGTAAGCTTTCTTTTTTGCAAGTATCAGGATGCCCATTTAACCACATAAAGATGCCCTGATACGGTAGATATTCGTTTCAGTGAACACTGCATTCTTGTTACACTTGAGGAACAATGTGCTTTGACTCTGTGTGTGTGCGTGAGTGCGTGAGGGTACACCATGTTAGCCTGTCTGATGGTTGAATGCATGGCTGCCTCTTCACGCTGGTTAAAAGTCAGGGAGGGAGGGAGGGAGGGAAGGAGGGCGGGGGGGCAGCAGAGAGGAGGATGGAGAGGAAGAGAGTGAGAAGGGGAAGTCAGTAACCACACAGACGTGAATTACAGGGATGGACGCAGAGCAGAGAGCAAAAACAGGATGGACGGATGGCTAAGATTGAGATGTGAGAGAAAGAGTTAAAGCATTAATGGGGATCATTTGGGGGCTGATGATAATTGAACACATGGCTTGAGTTTCTATAAGAGGATTCCCATGGCATTGTCTTCGTGTGTGTGTGTGGGGGGGGGGGCTGCGCTTTTGAGAGTTAACCTCTGGCTTATCTATTCTGAGTGCTAAGTAAAAGTTTCTCTGCTGTTTTTGTGGAGACATTTTTAGCCTCTGATCGTACTCAGCGGCCTTTAGAGGGATCTGCCATTGACAAAATGACTGATGTAATTAATAAGTGAGTGGGCTTGCTATTGCTTTAATGACTTATGACTGATTTATGTATGTGTGTGTTAGAGAGCGTGCCAGTGTGGGTTTGTGTTTAAGAGCAGCTGAGTGCTCCTGAACGCCCCTGGTCGTGGCGCTAATGTGTTAATTCATTACTGCTTGTAGTCAGTTGCATTGTGTCAGAGCCGTGTTTCCCGTCTCTCTCTCCCTCTCCCTCTCTGTCTGTGTGTCCCTCTGCCTACAAAAGCCGACTGACCATGTGTCGCCGTTCCACTCATTCTCCTGCTTGACCTCCTCACCCTCCTGCTGCCTGAGATCAAGGCACTGCAGTAGGAGGAGGGACAGAGGCATCAGCCACCAGCCAGGAAAGTTCTGCTGCCTGCAGAGGAGTTACCCAGCCCTGCCTCTCAGCCAGCCTCTGGGCCTGGTGGTGGGGCAGGGGAAGTGCATCATGCCTCATGCCACCAGCCCACCTGTCTTGCTCCCAGGCGAGGAGGTGACCGATTAATACACACTGCCAGATACATACATGCATACCATGGATGACCCATGCAAAAATGCTAGCCTGACTTTGATTCTCCGACCAACAGGCTTTTGAAAATATTTCATAAGTTGCAGAACCTTTCAGCCCCTAGACGTGCAAGTAATCATCTGTTTGAACTGGCATGGAATAAAAGTTTTCGCATACTACATGCACCCAAAAGCATGAAATTATTTCCAGACACTGCCACACACACACACACAGAGGTACTCCTGCTGAAAGGAAAGACAGAGCTAAGAGCTGCCCAGAGCGCGGCCTCATATTGATTTCCCATTATCAGACCCCAGTCCTGTGGAGCTGCTAGGAAGGATCAGGACAGATGAGAAGAGATCACTGGTCAGCTTACACCAGCACGGGAGATCACCTTACTCCCTTGAGGTAGGGGCGTGGCCGAGAGGAGCAAGAAGAGAGGAATCGAGGGAGGAGGGGGTGGTAAGTGGTAGGACGATGAGTGCACCAAGCAACAGGATGATGATGATGAGAGAGGAAGAGGAAAGAGGGTAGTTTTGCAATGGAAACGTCACATGGCAAAATGGTAGACACTCTTGATCACTTTATTTATTGCCTGCCTTTCTAGCCGCTGTAGCGGAATGTCTCTACTTTGCTCTCACTCGCCGCTCTCCAAAACCATGGCTGCCTTTGTTATGACTTAATCAAGTTTTCGAGCCAGGATGCGACTTTTCTCCTGGTCTCAAATCTTGTAAATGCCAGCACAGGCTGCCTCGCCTCCTCTGCTTCTGGCACACTCTAAGGTAAAATGCACACCATGGAATGGTTTCTATAGCCAGCAGCTGTCCCATACCTCCAGAGAGACAAAGGGGGAGAGAAATGGAGAGAGAGACATAGGGAGAAAGAGTGAAAGAGGAATATGAAATGTGAGATACTCATTTTGGTCCCTGTCAAGTACTTCTGTGGATGTATTTATTCTTGATTCAGGGGAACAATCAGAGAAGGAATCACTATCCATCTAGAGTTCACTTCTGCCTTCTGCCAGTGGAGCCCTAGAAGTGGTGTTTAGGCTTTATTCCACACACACACACACACACACACACACACACACACACACATTAGCTCAGATGGGTGACCCTGGCCTGACCCCCCTGCTGACCCCTGTCTCCCAACCCCACACCCATGAGACCGGAGCACCAGAGTTGTACACGCCCAGTAAAGACACACACACACACACACACACACACACACACACACACACACACACACACATTGGCATATTGCACAATGTGTGATCTGATGGATATCTCCTCAGACAGCACCATGTGTGTGGGTAGCATGTGTGTGTGTGTGTGTGTGTGTGTCTGTGTGTGTGCTCACCTCTGCCCTCCCACTGGTAAGCACTGATTCCGGTGCGCTTGCTGATTGGTGAGGACCCCTAGAGTCGCCCAGTCTCCACTGATGCCCCCTCCCGAATGCCGTAGCACCTCACACACACACACACAGACACACACATACAGTAAACACCACACACATATATGCAGTGTATGGTATTTCACTATATATAGGTGATATGTCCTCAAACTGTTTGTAGCACATGTGGACATGCATGTGAGAAAAAAACACACACACATACTCACACACACACATACACACACACACACACACTCATGTCTTTCAGGGGGTTTTCACACCCCGGTAAAGAGGAAGCTGTCTAGCTGACACGAGCAGATTGCAAGATCATATGAGACGATCCACATAGAAAAAATCAGTGTCTTAGAGGTGATTCATGAACAATATAGGTGGGCGTAGGTGTGTGTGTGTGTGCGCGTGCGCATGTGTGTGTGTGAGGGAGAGAGACAGAAAGACAGTAATAGAGACGAATCTCCGATTATTAATTTCCAGCCGCGGCCCCTGGGTGAGATGTTAATATAGGGCTGATTGTGACTAATTTCTTATTAATTGCCATCAGCGATTACACAGTGGCCAGTAATGTGGCTAATTTGTTGAAATGAATTTGGTTTTCTGAGGCATTTTAATTGCTGCAGGTGGGCAGCGTCCTCCGTGCACTGTCGCTTTTGTTTTTCAGCAGGAAACTTCTGAAGTTGTGCTGCTGCTGTATGTGAATAGCATTAGTGATATAGTGCAAATATAGCGTATTTCTGTAATAACAAAGTGTGTGTACATGTCTGTGCACGTGTGGTCTTTGTATCTGTTTCTGCCTCTCTGTCTGAAGACATGCACGCAAACAAATCTTTGTAAATGCCAATGATATCTTATTCATCAGGTTTATGCTTCTTCCTTCTTCCATATATCTCTACATGTTCATGATCATTGCAGTGGGGATGGAGGGACATTTAAGTTGTTGCCTTTGTTTGTTGAATGTTTATAGCTTCCGTTAGCACAGTCTCAACGACCACTGAGGAACCAGTAGATACAAAATCCAAATCCCCCTATAAAAGAGGAGATGCCCTCTGGGCAGCCATAGCTCATAGTTGGCCTGATTTAGTGGCAGCCAGGAATCTGGGCTTGAATAAAGACAGAGCGAGCGAGGGCAGAGTGGGAGAGAGAGAGGGGAGAGAGGAAAAGATAGCTCCCCGTGTGATAAATAGCCCCGGCTCTCTCTATTGCATTAGCCGTCCGGGCCGATAGATTGCGAGCCCAATAGACCCAGACGTATGCGATTGGTTTCTCATATAAAAGTTGCATATTAAATTCCTTCACAGGACTGTGCCCCTCAAGCGTGAAGGAGGGAAGGAAGAAATGGGAGTTAAAAAGCAGAAAGTGGAGAAAGGAATGGAAAAGCAAGAAAAAGGCTTTTTATGAGAGGCGAAGCGAAGGAGGAGAGTTGGGGAAGCCTGTGAAGAAGGGGGAAAGATAATGGCAGGAGAAAAGTAGCTTGATGGTAGAAAAGACAAATGGTGATGTCATGTATTTAATAAGTCCGTGGATATTGGGCGATGAGTGCGACCGTACGTCCATTTAATCAGTATTGCTTCCCAATGAAGATTTCTCTCTTGTTTTCACTCACTCCCCCCTTCCTCTGTTCTCAGCCGTTCTCCACATGCTAACGACCTCTCTAATTGTTTCCAAGCTCATTAAGATGCTGATGTTTTAATAGTAATTAATCCGTCATTTGCCTACATGCAAACACGGGCCACTGAGGTTTGTTGTACGCTGTTTCAATACACTGATAATGCAGTAGCCTAGTCAAAGGAGACAATATCCTGCTAATTTAGCTCATCACTGTTAATTGGTTGTTAAGTGCCTTTAATTACCAAGCAGGCTCTGGGATTTGGGTCGGCAGAAAGAGGGGGATCGCTATGATTGTCCCTGCCTGTCTAATGGATCTTGTGTGAACTTTGAAAACTGGAATAAATGACCACAGGGTGAAAAAAGACACACGTTGACCCCCACTCTGTTTTCCAATCTGCACAGTTTCCTCCTCCCCTCCTTTCCTTTTCCTTCTCTCCCTTCCTTTCCTCCGTCCTCCTGTCCCTTCCTCCATCTCTGTCTCACTCCCTATCTCTTTCTCCAGATATTATTAACTCATTAAGTTTTTTTCATTATTTTTAATAAAAGATGAGTTATGGCTTTAGCCTCACTGTGGCAGCATCCCCCCACACCCTCCTCCTCCTCCTCCTCCTCCCTTCCTCCTCCCTTCCTCCTCCCTCCCTCCTTTAACCATTGACTCCCTCCCCTCCTTCCCATCACCCCCTCCCAATTTTCTCCTTCCTCCTTGGCCATATTGTGTCTCCTCCGATACGTTTGACCCCTGAACTGCAGTTTTCTGACCTCGGTGTTGCTGGTTACAACCTTCTGTCCATCCTCTTTGCTTTCACCACAGTCACTAACATCTATCAATCATCTCTCTTTCTCATAGCGCTGAGCAGTCTTTAGATGGCATTCATAAGATTTATGATTCATGATTCTCTCTCTTCTTCTTCTGTGTGTGTGTTTGTGTGTGTGTGAGAGGGAATAGAGAGAAGGAAAAAGAGAGAAGGAGAAAGAGACAAAGACAGACTGGAGAGAGAGAGAGAGGGAGAGAGGCTTGTCGATGACACAGTTGAATAATGACAATATCTATGATTGATAGCTTATACAGGGCTTGTTGGGTGTGTGTACTGTATTTGTGTGTGTGTGTGCGCGCGCACGTGTCAGTGACAGAAAGAGAGAAAGAGAGTTTATATGGTCTGTTTTTCCCCCACATTAATCTGATGTTAAAGGAAACGGCCACGGTGATAGTAAATGGTTTTCATGTGGTTGAGCTGTCAATGGTCACTCTGGAAAAGAGGAGGGAGAGAGGAGAGAAACAAGTGTGGGGTAGGGACACATGATGTTTGTATGTAGGAATAAGCGGAACTCTGGAGATGAAAACATAATAAATGTCTTTCAGTTGAAAGGAAAGTTAATTAACCACATGGTTTCAGCCTGAAAACTGAAGTAAAAATGTTACAACATCGACTAGAGCATTTTTAAAGCCTTTAAAAGGCACCTAATTGATACATTTGGTTGTCGTTGTTTGTTATAATGTTAATAAAATACTCATGCCATATGTGTGTGGAAAAGTTTCTCCTCTGTTGTTACTAATATAAATGGTTTTTTTCAAATCAAGTAGGTATCTTTCAAAGTTATGGTCACTTTGAAGTAATTCCTTTTTGTGTTTCCATGAGCAGGTTCCTTCGTGAGCAGAGGATATGTCCCAGTTGCTGTGTGTATTTTTTCTACACTGACAACAAAGCTAGAAACTGCAAAGACCAAAAGATGGCAAAGAGATATGGTCTCATCATTTCTCTGTTAGGTGATATAGCTCCATACACCACCAAAGAGAGGATAGATGTCACGTTTCTGATGTGGAGTGTGTATATAAATTTTGCTCAGGTGATCACGGACAAGTAAACAGAGCAATGCTACAATTTGTGGTCTGGTAACTAATAATTTTACTAAACATGTGGTGGTAAAACATGATGGAATAGAAAAAAAAATCTGCATTTTCAAATGCATCAGTGCGAAAGTTTGGGCCCAGTGAGGCGCCACCGCTCCACCACCACAGGCCCTGCAACCCTGAAGAAATATAACACTGCAGACGTACATGCAACATTCTGCACTTGCGGGCAGTTCCTCACAAGAGGTTTTAAGGACATCCCCAATACCGTTTTCAAATGTAATTTTAATGGTGGGGAATCC
>BRZM01001156.1:8134-98284 GCA_033238685.1 Lates japonicus | reverse complement strand
ATAAATGGGGATAGAGAGCGTGTAGTGAATTTACACTGGTTGCAGTATTATGTCTGAAATAAATGTCACGATTCTGCAACTCAAGTTCTCAAAATTGTGCAGATTTTACCTGCATGCTGAAAGCTCTGTCTATAGGTTTACCTGCTGTTACAGTGGGAGATGAGCTGTCGGCTCTCACCCATAGTAGAACACCGACACCTCAGTAGTTAGTTGTAGGCATTTCTGGGGGGTCCTGTTGAGGGCTCCGCAGGATGGGATTGAGGGCTGAGTTGGCGTAACCCATGCAAGAAATGCTGGTTCTGTGTTAGGGTCTGGGTGTTCCCTTGACAACACTGAACAGGATGAAGCCAGGCAGCCAGCACACAACCAGCCCCTATTACCACCAGCCAGTGTCATTTGGCTTTGTGCCGCGTGGCTGCTGTAACACTGGGAAACCACAGTAGTAGTGGTGATTGTTCCTGCAGTTGTAGCTTGGCAATTTCAGAGTGGGTCTAGGCGCTGACAATGCGCTTGGCTGTGCCGTGCAATGCACAGTGTTCAGATGGGTGTACATAGCCACAGAGAGCGGGTAGAAAGTAAGAAGAGGAGTCAGTCAGTACATGAGGGTCTATTCAGCTCGCGACGTGCCTCTCTGGAGCCCAGGGCCCATGGTTCTGCTGCCTGTCCCATTGACAGTGTTCACCCCATCTGAATGGGCAGAAGACTGCGACCACAGACACACCGATCAAACACTGGCCATGGCCACAGCAACTCTCCTTGGCAACACCAGGCATATCTCAGGGCATGGTCACGCGGAATGGCAGTCTACTGATAGCCAGGAGGGTCCAGGATGACAGTGCAGCATGACATCCATGAGATGTAGAAGTTGCAGAGGCCGGGCCGGCCCTCGTTGTTGACTGGAGGAGGCAGAAAAAGGGAGGACCAGGAGGCCGAGCAGCAGGTCTGTCACAGCCAGCGACCACGATGAAGCAGTTAGTGAGGCGGCGGAGTCGAGGCGCCAGGCAGTGGGCATGCCAGCATTACCACCAACAGTCAGAAGGATGAGGAGGACGAGGACCTTTTAGCATCACTTTTGACAACATTATCGCTGAGCTTCACTGGAAACAATGAAATGACATCATGGCTGGAGTTTTGTACAGCTTGTATGATTTCTTTTCACTCATAAACAAATAGAGAAGTCTCACTTTTTGTGAACATTCACATAACCTTGCAGAGTGTTCTGCTGCTCCCATGTATTGGTGTCTCCATGGCATCCGTGTGTTGCCAGATCTTGGCCTCATATATTGCTGGGCCTCAGCTCACTACTAACCATAGCTTTTAACTCTCCTGTGACCAGCTACACCAGTTTTCCCTTTACTTTCTCTTATAATATTAGGTCAAAAATGATACATGAAGTTGGTTGAACAACATGTGTCCTTGACAAAATGCTACTACTGAGAACTGAAAATCAGCACTGTGCTCAGCTGTTGAGGAAATGTCTGAGATGGCTGTTGAACAGCTTTCTGTGTAGTGGCTGATTCACAGAGGTCCATGGCATCACTTTGACTTCCTTACCATCTTCTATGGCTGTAGTGACATCTAGTGGACAGAGGAGGAGAAACACAGTTGATCATTGATGAAGTATTCTGTACAGATATTGTACAGCCAAGTGATGCAAACAACAAAAAGGCAGTTACTTTCTTATTTAAATTCCCTGCGATAGATTATATTAATCTAATTTATATGCATTCAAATTATTGACTACAACAAAATAACTGGACAAAAATAATAATAATAATTTAAAACAATTCTGGATACATTGTCATTACTCACTTATTCGACGCAGTATAGGCCTAATATATTATTGCACTATAAAACTACAACTTATGTTCTGTGACCAACACCAGTTAGGCCTTAGAAACCAGAAATCAGCATTTAAAGTAAAAATTTAAATGCAACAAGTAAACCGGTATTTCAACAAGTAGAGGTCTGATAATTGAAATCTTTCTCTTTGGTCAAAAGTAAAAAGCGACACAAACCACGTTGCAGATTCATAAAATTGGACGGTTCTGCCCCTTCATGTGTATGTTGTTGCCAATCATATAAATAAATGGATTGCAGTAAATTTGCCTTGAAATTTTGAGTTTTCTTAACCTTTTTCATTTTTACAGTGTAGTGCATTTGTTGGTGTTTCGTAACTGTCTACAGGAAATTAAGAATGTCTTTGGACAAATGTGGCCTCTAATAGCCTTCTTTTTGGATTCATACATTAGATTAAATGATGGAATACACTAATGCAGCATAATATTACTGGATAAGGAGTATCACAGACTGTCATGAGCTGGAGAATAAAGTCATTAGAAGTTATAACTTGCCAGGTTTATAGTAGCTGATAAAAATAATGAATTAGTAACTACTGACAGAATGAAAACATTTTACAAAACTCTGCTTTTGGAACAAATCAACTTTGAGGACTCATGTGTGAACACTGTTTCTACCTTCCAGTGAACTGTGTGATGAAATTAAAGTTTATTTATAGTCTGTCGATTAGCAGACATGAGTGGCTATTGTGTACATAAGACATTTGGGTGGTTGATGATGAATTCTAAAACTAAATTTAACAGTTGTAGTGGTAACAAGTAGAGAACATAATTGGGTCAATGCACTGACTCAGTAACGTCTGTTACATACAGTAGCAATGTCAGTTTTATCACAACTACCATAAACTGATGGTCATACCAAGACCAAATAAGGTTGTAGCACAAAACAACTATGTGTATTTATTTGCACAAAGATTGTGTTTAGTTACTCTTAACTCTTCAAGTTTTCATTTCTAAGAGAAAAGAATTTCTTCTTTCAATCTACCTGATCTCACTTTAAGTTAAAAAATTAACACATCACAATTGTAAAGTTTTTCTTTTTTGTGTCTCCTTTATAAATCCATGTATTTAATTACAATCCATTAAATAACAAATAATTCTAAAACAACCTATTTGTTGTACAGATCTAGTGTCCCCTTATGCACAGAATACAGACTAATTTAGTTCTAACTTGTGTGATTGCAGAGTTATGAGCAAACATTCTTGCCTGACGATTGCAGCGACAGTGAAAGAATTCAGTATGGGACAAGTAACGGATTATCCAGTTACAACATTATGTATCATTACAAGGACCTTGTTGGCCATTTCCGTGGATGTCAACCATAAATTATTAGTTATCTATAGTGTTCGATTATTTCATGACACAGCCATTTTCCTGATAAAACAAGCAAAAGCCATTGTAGATGGTGTGTAAACAGCCAGTGTGGCTAGGTGCCTCCAAGGAACCTGCTGCAGTCTTGTTCTGGTTTCAGTATGGTTAGATATGATGAACATTTGGCAGGGAGTTACCCAGCGTGACAAGGCCTCAGACCACTGCTCTCTTAGATAATTCTGTGTCAAATAGAAATCTTGAGTTAAGTATCAGAGGGTTTGGATGGTAGCTGCTCTGTCAAATAAGACCAGAACAAAGATCACATTAATGGAGTGCATTCAACACAATATGATTTATGAAACAACGTCCATAAATAATAAAAAGGGCTAGTTTGTAAAGTTAGTTCTTTTCATGAAGTACTTCAACAAAACTCTTTTTTTATAGATATTGTTAAAATGTTGCTGTGGAAGAGTAGCAGAGTCTTATTTGTCCTCTTGAACTCACTCATTAATGGCAATATGGTATGAGTTTTTAATGTGTGCTTGGTGGAATAAGGGGATAACTACTGATAAGTGAGAGCAAGTGTGTGTGTATGTGGTAGAACATGCGTTTTGCGTCAGTGGGTGGTGGGTAATGTTTGCTAAATCTATTTTCTAACTCTGTAATGGATATTGGACAATTTAGCAGACTTGGTCTAGAACTACTCACTTATCACCTCAGAGAGAGGGAGAGAGATGTCAAAGAGATGAGCAGCGCTGGGCGTGCGTCAGGAGACGAGAAGAAAGAGAGTTAGATGATGATATAAATGAGAAGAAAACTCAGAAGAAAGGTTTAATTAAATCTGGTCTCACGAGTAGATTTGTCTCCTAATCTTTGAACTCTTCAATCTTCCATTCTTTGTTCTGCAGACGTTTCTGTCACAGACTCGCTGCTTTGAACTTCATCCAGAGCAAACACTGATAACGCAGCCACTAACATTATGAAGTGCAGCTCTCAAATACACCAGGACATCTCAGTCTTTATGTTTGACAGAATGGCAGACAGACTCTTCAGGACCACACGCGCGCACAGATTTCAGCTGTTTTCATCATCAAAACCTGTCTCTCTCGCTGTCACTCACTTCCTCGCTTTGTTTCACACACACACACAAACACACACACACACACTCCTTCTCGCACAATCAGTTGGAATGAGGTTTGGCTTATATCCAATATGGGCCTATGAGGAATGTCCACATATGGACATGTATTGCAGTCAGTTGAAGTATTTTTACAAGGACAACCTTGTCTCAACCCTGAGACTTAATGTATATGAGTGTGTGGTGTGTGTTTGGTCACATACTTGTTATCTGCCCTCTGCTAAAGCATTCATTCCTTTTCCCATGTTACAGTGCATGTGTGTGTGTGAGAGCATAACCATATTTGTTTCCTGTGTTTATTTTTGCATAAACATCTGTCTTTTAATAAAACCATATTAATATACAATCCTGCCTACTCACTTTATCAAGAAGCACACATGCAAACGACAAACATGCATTTTTATTTTATTAATGCCAAGTACCTGTTAGTCTGTGCAGACTACACTGAAGTCAAAAGTCAGCGAGTCATTCACCTTTTGTTTAGAAGTATGATATACCCCTACAGTGAATAGAACATCACTCATTTTGAAGTGTGCTACTTTATTACTGACCATCTGTTTTCTTTCACAAACTTCTCATTAGTTGTCCCCAGTGGAAAACAGTGGTGAGTGTTACTGCATCTGTGTATATAATCAGAGACGCCCATGTGCACACGCACTTGTAGGCGTGCATGAACACACTTAAACACAACACCAAAATATATGTCTTGTATGTCTTGGTAATGGATTTTGAGGACTGTAATGGTTTGTAATGACCACTGAGTGCTGTGTTTTCCACAGGATGTAAAGGGGAAAAAAAGTTTTCTGCAGGAGAATGCTGTTTCATGTGACAACAAAAAGGGTTGCAAGGGTTTGCGGTTTTGATGACAGAGCTTGGAAGGGTTCATCCCAGGACTACTTTATCTGTATGTCTGGGCGTAACTGAGGTGTCACCCAACAGCTGGTGGACACAACAGGGATGAAAAATTAAGTGATTAACTTTTAGTGGCTCCTAGACAGCTTTCCTCTCCTTTGTCTCCTATCTCCCAGCGTATGAAAGATGTAAATGAACTTCATTTTGCCTCATGTAGACCTTCCATTACTCAGTAAGTGGCCGGGTGAAAAGAGCCCAATTTGGGTATTGAGATGAAAGGCAGGCAGAAAAGAACTTGGAACAGTGGCTCTTTACTAGGCGCTGGTCTGAGCTCAGAGATGAGTAATGAGGTTATTTGCCTCTCAGCTGGGACTCGCTGCCTGAATTGTGAGATTCTCCGAATACCACGTGTTCATACTACGACAATTTTTTTTTATTACCAGCCAGATGTGTCTTTTTAGAAATAACGGATGAGAAATATCAGCTCTTCTTCAGCCCAATGAGTAACCAAACTAATCACGAATATTGTTACAAATGCAAAGTAATTTGTTTGAATATGTTTACGCAGAGTCAGGAAATGGGTTAATTCTACCCTCTCAAATCAGTTTTTATCCGGTTGCTACAGACTAGTCAAGGATGCAGGAAATAACTCACTCATTCATCCACTCATTCATTCATTTAATCCACAGTTAGCATATCTGCCACCTAATGTTTGGTAGGAGGTAGGGTAATATCCTAAGATGACGCACCGAACTACATCACTTGCCTCGTCACTGCAGTCCTGTTGAAATTTGTGGAAAGTTGCGTGTCAACAGCTCTGCAGGGCACGAAAACGGCTCCATGTATCTCTCAGTAAAATGATTTTGTGGTGGTCAAAATATTAGACAAATGCAAATGTGAAAGTATATTTTAGGATAGCTGTGGCTTTTTTATTCAAGATTGACTACGCATAAAGGAAAAGAAAGGGATTTCAATTTAGGTTGATAAACATTTAATTAGTGGGGACTGTAATACTGAAAAGGCCAACAGATGTTGAAAGCAACTTTTGTCCCTGCAGGCCGCGTCCATCAGAGCAACATAATGCAATCAGACATTTGAATGCTTCATTTATCCAAATATAATTCAATTGAGCGCCAAATACTTGGCTCACTCACTTCCTCTGCTCTTGCAAAGCAATCTATAGCCGTCTGCATTTTTGTGAATGTGCCGACATCGTGTGCGCGCGTGTCTGTGACTGTGGGTGGATCTGTACTTGTGTGTATGTGTGTGCATGTTAACTCTTCCTGTTTGTCTTTGTTTTTGTCCTTGACAGAAAGACCCAGAGAGAGAGAGAGAGAGAGAGGGACTGGATAGAGAGGGAAGTGGTCTGAGATGGGGTTGCCTGGTAACAGTTGTGTGTCCTGACCAACGGAGGGAAGCTGTGGCAGTCTCGGCGAAAAACAAGGCGCAGGCGACAGACGTGGCTGCAGACAGTTACACAGACAGGGGGATTAGACACATTAAATATGTATAGATGCTAACAGCATGGATTGGCATACACACACACACACACACTAAACTGACATACTTACACAATCAAGTTGAGGTCATGGGAATAATGGTTTGCTCTTAATGTGTCAGTCTTGACCGCCACACACCTCTGTTATGTCAACATTACGGCTTCTTTATAAGTCCTCAACAATAAATAGCTATATAATTAGAAAATGCACACAGGCAGACTTGTATGAAAATAAATGCTCACACAAAGGCAATTAATCAACAAATTTCCTGTCATATTTACAGTTTACACTTCCAGCAGCTCTTTATACAAGGACCTTTCTTCTAGAACCGCTCAGCACATATGGTTCCCTGACCAGGTCGGCCTAACCACATCCTGTCACTACCCTGGTGGCTGCCTCTGCTCATACAGACGTTGGAAGTCACTTCATTGCTCAACCCTCCAGGTTTAATATATCTAGATGATGATGTGTAACATTTTAATGGTATGGTATGGTCTATAGGTTACTGCCATCACATAATAGTGATTTCTTCTAAATATCAGATGTCGAATGTACTTCTCCTTTTGAAGTACCACACAGAAACTCAAACTGTCAACATGAAAGCCAAGGAAAAGGATGTGCTTGGCAAAGCAAAGCAAAAACAAACAAACAAACAAACAAACAAAAAAAAACAACAAAACGATTTTGTGTATTTCTAGATGTGAACACATTTGAAAGGTAATCAAGTATATTTTCTGGCTAGGACAATTACTCTTCTCACTGCTCAAATAGAATAGAATATTAAGACTGGCTGGTCAAAGAAGTCTTTATTAATAGTATGATTGTAGTGGACCTTTTCATTTTCTATCCATTGTGCTTTAATATATATAGAACATGTCGCACTAGCTCGTTCTTTGGGGGCTAAATATTCTTTCTAACCTCTATCTTGAAAATGTTAATCAGTGTGTGTGTCATATTGATCCATCTATGTGTCTTTCTGTCAGTATATTTACTGTGAGTTCACACTCTCTTTTGTTTTAATATAGGAAAGGTGAAGTTAAAATGGACCATGGAAACAAATGCTGGCAATAGACAAAAGACAAATTAGTTTTTAGTTTCACTACCCACACACACACCAATCACGCACAGAATAATCTCACTTCCTCATTTTCCAGGACAATTAAATGACCCTTTGTATATTTGTCATTGTGCATAGTTGTATACTCCACACCCTTGTCTGAACTCCACAACCACTAACAGCATGAATTTGGGTTCAATTATAACACAGTTAAAAAAGAAAAAAAAAAAAAAAAAAGAAATGTTTCCCACAGTTGAGCTGACAAACATTCAGGGCAAGAACTGACTCTTTGAGGCTGCATGACTGAGGTTGCATATCACCACCACACACACACACTACTTCTCTATCATATCTTTTACTTTCCTTTAGTCTGTCTTTGCAGGAAAAGTTTGAAATTGTGACTCAGAAAAGCAGAGATACAACAAAGCTGGGAAATTAAATAGCGATGAAGGAGAATTAAAGTATATTTTCATTTTCATTGATTATGCGGTTCATCAAATAAAGGGTTTATCAAATATTTGACAACTTCAACTAAATTAATGTAGTTCACCATGATTTTCTCTAATATTCTTGTTTGGGTGTAAAATGTGCATCTTAAATCAGTGAAGACTAAAGCAAACAGTGAGCCAAACTAAATTACACTGCCGCACCGTGAACGCAGCTGGACTGACAAGCTTTTCACACAACTCATTCTAATTTATAAAATATTAAATATATTTTATAAGAATTTATCAACTCACCTCAGTGCTGCTTTTCTTCTTGTGTGAGACAACTGCCCCCTTCTCTGCTCTGCTCCCAGAGTGTCGAGAGAACCACGGTCTCGCTCGCCAAGTGTGTCTAATGAGGTGTGTAAGTGTGTGTGGAAACAGGAGAGAGAGAGAGTGAGGGGAGCACCAGTGACTCACACAGCTCCTCTCTCTCTTTTTTTACTCTCTGTGTCTCCTCCTATTATTCTCTCCTTCTCTTTTAGGTAATTTGCTTTTGAAATTATTTTTAATAGCTCTTCCATTCTTATCTTGCCTTCTAACTTGCATTTTACCAGCTGCCACTGTAAAGCAGCTTCTGCTCAACTAACTGTTGCCTTTGGAACTGGGCTGTATTACCTGAATAATCCAAGCAACTGGTTGTATTCAGCCCTAATGGAATTGCTGGCAAATAAGTCTGGTTTGTAGAGGAAGACACAGGAAGGAATGGTTTTCATGCATGCATCTTTTTTTTCTTCTCATGCTTACACACATACCTCTCATCAAAACTTCTTAGCTTCAATAATTTAGGGATCTTTTAGAGGCTTGCTTCTTGAGTGGATGGCTCATAGGTAAATCTCTGAACTGGCACCAAATTGGACTGGAGGTAATGTCAATGACCCGATGGGTCACAAAATTCGTCTATCTCTCTATTTCTGAATTGCAGCCTTTTACTCCAATATATCTATTTTTCATGTGCATTGCTTCTCTTTTCTCTCAATGTCAATTCATCTTCTGGTCTTCAGGCTAACATTCTAAGTCATTATCACTTCTCTTTTCATGCACTTTGTCCATTTTGCCTCTCGTCCTTATCTGTCTTGTTCTTTGTCTGTCTTTGGCTCTGTCTCCAGTTTTCATGCTTATTCATATCTTGGTGCTGACTAATCTTTCTTTGTCTCTTTTTGTGCTTTGTCTTTTTGTCAGAGACTATCCTTCTTCCTGCTGCCTCTTTTTATTCTTTCATCTGTATATTGCCTCATCTCTACTTCCTTAGCTGTTATATTTGTCACTTTCTTATTTTCTTTCCACACACACACCTTTAAGCTCACCCTTATTTCTCCTTGTAGTCACAGAAACAATGTTCAATTTTGTTCCGCTACACAGACCTGTGTGATATATATCTTTCTTTATCATTTCTTTTTTATGTCCGTCTCCTTCTTTCTTCATCTGCCACATCTCTCTCTCTCACCCTCCTCCTCCAATGCCAGTTCTATCATTTCTAGTTCTATAATTTGTTCATTTCACAAAGTGTAACCTCTCCTTGCACATACTGTACTTGTTAATGTTTCTAGGCTCACCTTTTCTGTCAGTGTTAAATCCATAGAGCATTGGCTCTAGCTCCGTCTCCTAGTGTTCCCCATAACAACAAGTTTTCTGAATACTTTCTGATATTTCTGAGTTTGGTGGAGGATACCTGGCACTCCCAACACTGAGTTGGTGGTATCATCAGTCTTTGCCTACACACGTATGGTGTGTTTATAACTACAACCATAGTTGGGTGTTCTTAACCATACGCCTTTGAGTCCCAGTGTTCCATGCAAGGTAGAGAAACTAGGACCATTTATTTAAACTGGTAATGTGAAAAGGCAGTTAGCAGTGGTACTTCAATTCCATTAGCATTGTAATATAAATTTTTGTTATGGAAGTTAAACCATAGCTACCAGTCTAGGTCAACAGTGTGTTTTAAAATATGCCTTGTCTTGATAAGATAAGATGATAATGCCAGAGATAAACAAAAAAAAAAAGAAAAATGACTTAGGACTCTCTACCACCCCTCTTTTGGATTTGCAAAGTAATATCATGTCTAATGAAATCAGTCATTGTTATAGAAGTGTTCCTAGTGAACGTCAAGGTAGAATTAACCAAAGGAAAAATAAATATATGTCGAACTGGATAGACTTTCAAACAAAAAATATATTCGTATTAACAGCTGTAAGTGGAATTTAGTGATCTTGAATTTAACTTCAAATTCTTAATGAGCTAAAGCCCATTTGTTTGGAGCAGGCATAATTATAATTGCCTTTAAATTTTTGTTTCATTGCTCAATAATGCATATTACAGTATTTAAATGGACATTTTGTGAGTTTCATTAGCTCACTCCTACACCTTTGTGATGTGCTCAGCATCCTGTGAACTGTGGCTGTTAATGAACAGTGAAGGATATCATGCTGGAGTGAACATGCTATTTAGTAATTTAATGTTTATACCAATTTCTTATGAAATTTATGTGAGTATGGCCCAATTTTTGCTATCACACCTACATGTTTATTTGCTAATCTGCTGTACATTCTACTGCCAGATGTGTATGTGTCTGTCATGTATCACTGTCTCATTAATACTCTCTGTATCTTAGTGTATCTACTCTATCTACTATGATAATGTCAACTATCACTATATATTCATATCTTTGTTTTTATTTAGTTTCGCCTAAATAACATAATGACAAACTTTCCTCTCCAATGCTTTGGCGGGAAGTAGGGCAGTAGAAAAAACATTACATAACACTATCATTTTTCTTCATCATTTTAGTGTTAGCTGGCATTAATGTGTGGTGAAAGCTAGTCTCTCAATCACCATAATAAAACCCATCACCCACACAACATTCAACTGCAGACATATGTCAGCTTTGTTATGTACCACTGTCAGAAGTTTTGTTGACAGCCTCATTGGCTGAAACCAACCTGCCAAGCAGCCTTTTGCCTGTTACTGTTGTGTCCAGAACTATGCGGCTGATCAAATGCCAGGAACATGGAGGAACAGTTACTTACAGTACATTTACAGTTCATGGGTAAATTGGAGATGCTTTACATTGTCCTGATTAAGGTCATGCAGATTTCAACTTGGGCACTTCAACTCAAGTCACACTTGGATTGACTTTAATAGGGCTGAATTAAAAATTAAATGAATGGCTTTTTCTAAAGTAGTTGTAAGGTGCCCCGTGGAGTCTTCTTACTTAATAGTTATGTACCCAGTGTTAACCACTAAAATATAATAGGTACACTGAGGTCTAACAAATATTAAAATCATTTCCTTTCTCATCAAACATTTTCAAAGCAGAGTTTAAAAAATAAAAATCTGTGTTGTTTAAAGTCATGTTTACTTGCTAGCAGTCATTGTCCTCTGGGTTTCTTGTGTATTACCACGACCTGAGATCAGTGGAATGATGTGAAACAACTGGCAGGATTGTGTCATGTCGCCTGCGTGCATCTCTGTCTTTTATGCGCATGCAGATAAACATAACTGGGACCCAAAACTTAAGTTCAGGATTTGAGTCGCCTTATGATTGTCATGCTGATTACAAAAATGTATCAGGACGGATGACTTTTAACTTAGAAAATAGGTGTCTGAATGTTAGATGTTACTTTCTCTGACCCATAAGTAAAAGAAAATAGTGTTCCTGGTTTACACTTCAACCTACAAAAGTACAGACCGTAATTAAAGTCAAGAAAGTGTTAATTGTATTCAAAAAGCCCTGTCTAGCTACAGATGCCTATTATCATGTTGAGATGTTCTCTCAGAATGGGAAGCGTGATGGATTTACCCTAGCAACGCCATCTGCAGGAAGTGCAAAGGGCAATATGTTTGGTGAAAGGAGTGTTTTGTTTGATAGTTATATATGTACCCAACGTTTTGAAAATCCTCAAACAAACAAATTCAAGACAAATCAACACCTACTTGATTTTACATTTCCTCCTGCTGCTGCTCGAGCTGCTGCTGTGTCTCTGCTGAATGAAGAGGCAGAAATTTCACCACACGCAAATATGGGAGTAGCTGACTGTCAAACTGATGAGTTTGCCAGGCAGGATCACAGCTACAGTCATGATGTGTCTACTGAGTTGAAAGAGGAGTATGTAATCAACTTAATATTTTTATGGGAACAAAAACTAGTGCACACCTGTACTGTTGCCTGGAGAGCTCCAACAAGATGGATTCAGTGTGAGCTGGCAGGTAATTGACTGAAGTCATTCATGGTTCAACAACTTTTCTTACTTTGTGGTATCCAGTGCATATTTTGCCTCAAATTTGAAAAGGGATCACAAATGTAACTTGATTTCTGTCTTATTTGGTTATATCTACATTAAAGAGACATGCAGGCCCAGTTTAGACTTATGAAAGAAGCCTGCTGGTGTATATTAGGTTTGAATTCATGAGAAAGTTTACATGCTTTAGTTATCATCACTTTTATTATTCCTTGTACCTTGTGTTGACATTTTACTCTGTTATCCTTACAGATTAAGTAACCCATTCAGTCCAGATGAGCCAAAATGGAACTTCATAATGCTGCCAGGCCTGCAGGCTGTACTATAGGACTCCACCTTGTTGTATTCTGCCGCCCTTAACGCCTGAAGACAGGAAGGGAGAGGCAGAAGAGGAAGAAACAAAGGGGATGGGCTTACTGCTTTCATTTAAAGTTAAAAAAAAAATGCAGAGTGAGAAGCTAATTTAAAGGAAGAACGAAAAATAGGAGGAGGGATCTGCGGAGAGCAAGGCTCAAAAAGTAGAACACAGATAAGGACTACATGATATGGCTCCTTGGACGAAAGACCACTACCGAGCAGTATGGTGTAGGTAAGTCAATGCTTGCTCACTGTGTCTAACTTTGTGTGTGTGTGTGTGTGTGTGTGTGTGTGTGCATACGTGTTTCTATAGTGTCTCTCTGTTTAGATGTGGTTATAAACTATCCATGAGCATAAATAGAATGAGAAAATGAATACCTATCACTTCCACACTCGACAGGATGCGAGCAGGTGCTAACCTTTCAATAGAACTTTGGGATGTACACATCAGATTTAATCCTCCCAAAAGTCACAAATCATATTCAACATTTAACTTCAGTGCAACAAAACAAATAAGGCTGCAGTGAATTGTGAGACAAGTTAAAATTATAAACAAAATTATCATTGATCCTAAGCCCAGTGGAGAAAATGTACGGCTTGATTAGGCAATGCCATGCATTACAAGTTATAACACACATAAATACATAAACTAGAGGATGAAATTGACACAATGACAAATTTTGCCTATAAGAAAGATAGATTTTTGTGTCAAGGACTTGAATCCTTGGCTGTGCAGAGCTACCTCTCAGTATAATCTGTAGTTTATCTGGTATGTGGGTTGAATATGGCGAGCTAATCAGCATGTGTTGTCGTCAGATATGCAATACAGGCAGAAACTTAACAAGAATACAGATTTTGACCTCTAATACAGATTGCAGTATAGCAGAGGCTACTGGCCTGTAGGAGGCGATGCATTGATTTATCAACTACTTGCAATACGTTAGACAAACAGTTTGTATAGTAGAAAATGAGTGGAGACCATTTAAAGTTTTCATCCCAACATTTATAACCGCCTTGGCTTAATGGTTAAAAAAAAAAAAGCTATTCAAGAATCAATTGCTAACATAATTACTGAGTGAAGTTTTTGTTTATCTACTGTCTAATGAATGTCTTCCTGGTCTGTAAGACTACAACACAGGAAGTGGAGGAAAGAAGGAAGGAAGCTTGTATGAGTTTGAGAAACAGTACAGCTGAATACTGTAGACGGGTGATTTAAAAAGCTGAAACCACATAATGTTATGAACTCTACACACATTCATTTTGAAAATAGAACATTTAATTCAAGTAATGTAAAAACTGCCGCACATACACTCATCAAACTCAGCAGTCATTTGTAGGTGTAATGTTCTGTGCACAAACCTTTAGGTTGGAGGTCTTTGTTTTGATTTCACAGTTTTCTGCAACAAACCAATGCCCGCAGTAGACAGTAGCTGCTGCAGTGCTCTGCAATGCTTTGCTGTGCTAAGTCAGCTGAATACACCTGCTGGGACCACGGCTGCCTGTACTCACACGCAGTTCAGCTAAGGCTACAACTGACAATTATATTATTAAACTGCTGATTAATTTTTACAAGTTAGTCGTTAATCATTTAGTGTAAATATTTAGAAACTGCCGTCCTAATTTTCCAAGAACTGAGATTAACATTGTCATAAAAGTAAGTCTTTGTTTGCTTTACTTTGAAAGTAGATCTTCACTTTTCAAAACCAGGGTTCAGAGTGCTTCACAGGGGTGCAAAAAACGTGCTTTGACAAAAGTAAATGGTACAAAATTCAATGAAAAGATAATAGCCAAAACAAGCCAAAAAAACCAAAAAAACAAAAACCAAAACAAACAAACAACAACATGCACCTATACATATACATGGCACAACCACCTTGTTCAGATAGCTAAGAGTTTAAGCGGATCTACATGGGGTCAGTAATACAATACCAGGTGGCGTCAGTTGTACAAGGCCTTAAAAAGCTAATTGGAAGGATTTTGAATTCAATCCTAAATGTGTTGTTGAGCACTGTGCAGTCCTGCAGTTTTGAACTAACTGTAAATGTGCTACAGCATCTTATAACAGGAATGCAGTGCTTAAAATAACCCATTTACTTGTATTCTAAAATGTGAAGTTTAGAAGCAATGTACCATCATACTGGGTTTGATGCACAATTTCTATCTTTAAAACCTATTTTATGTCGCCAAAGTCAACATTATAATTATTACAAAATATTATTGTACATTTGTAATGTCTTTTATTTCTTTTACTCTGTCTTTAGAAGTTAACGTTCAGACCAATCTACCAAACTTGTGAGCTACCATGCCAAATAGTTTGTACATTACATTAAAAACACACAAACAAACAAAACATAAAATAAAATAAAATAAAATAATAAAATAAAGAGATAGAGGTACAGTAAAATGTAGTATTACTTTTTTTTTTTTTTTTTCAACTTAGAAAGCTTTCTTCCGTTGAACATGTAAACACAAATGTTTCTCCTTAAAGCTAGCTTCAGCTTCAGCAGCCATGGCGGTCTATCGGCTGTTCTTCAGCAGCCTGACACTAACGGCAACTGTTGCCAAGGTTACAAAAAAGAACTGGGCGTCGCAGTCTGGCGAACACTGCTTGCGCTATGATTCGCCTTTAGGGGATTCTTGGCTCTGTACGGTTTCCTGGACCGCTCTTGATGGTGACGGTCTATCAAATGTACCCCTCATCAGACTGTAACGAACTTTCCCACTTCTTTTTAAGTAAAGTGGAATTTTGTCGCTAAAGGACAGAAACAACTTTCCTTGGAGGTGGGGAGATACTGTCCCACATCCAGGAGGTCTGCGATGGTAAGAATGTCTTCCTCACCACATCACTCCTGTTGTGTGAATTGCTCTGGGCTCAACCTTTTCATATTGTTTTATTTCCAACATACTTCATCGGTAGAGAGGTTTAAGATGCAGCATGAAGATCATACATGCCTTAAAACAAACCAGCTACATCAAACAAATGAAAACATGGTCAAATTAAACTACTGTTAATGTTAGGTTCACAAAATAACATAGCTAAATACTTACAGACCAGAACATACATGTCATTTTTATAAACAAACGTTTTTCAGTTAAAGTTGTCATCTGTATGTCATTTTTGTCATATAATTCTGGGAATAAAATGTATTATGTTATTGTTGTTACCAGTTCAAGATAAATTGAAGTGTATAGGTTTCGATCTTTCCATACAATCTTCCATGTACAGTCTCATACTTCCACTTATGACTAATGACCTGTTACTAAATATGTGGATGTCGAGGGGGATGTGATGAGTAGTGAATGACAGCCAATTTGTCTTTCGAGGGTGGTACAGAGCTACTTGTCGAGAACAAAGCCCAACAGGTAGGCTTCACACATGACACATGACACACTGATTTTAACAGATGGCCCATATATAAACAGCATAAGCGTGACTTTCCAATCAAAATTTTATTCATCCAAGAGAGATCTTCTGTTCAAGTTTTGTGAATAACTGAGCTACTACTAAATTTTTCCTAACTCATCCCCCATTCCTCTCTAGGTGTGTTTCCTGCCAGTTTTGTCCATCTTAAGGAGGTCATCATTCAGCAACGAGTGTGAGTGGGATAGAAAAAAAAAAGTCCTCATCTGTCTCCAAAAGTTTTTTGTACTTGTGTGTGTTTATGTGTGTCTGTGTGTGTCTGTGTGTGTGCGACTACAGAGATGAGGAGGTGGTGATGTCTGCGGAGATGCCCTTGGTGAAAGAGGTGACCACCACATTGAGGGAGTGGGGAAGCATATGGAAGCAGCTCTTTGTGGTAAAAAAAAAAACAAACAAGCAAAAACATTCTGTGTATGTGAATGTGTATGTGTGTGTCTGAGTGTAACACCATACGTTTACCTGTCCAGGCCAATAAAGAGGTGCGTGTGAAGCAGGTCCAGAGACTGATGTGGGAGCTAATGGAGTGGCGTTCCCAGCTCCTGTCTGGCACTCTGCCCAGTGATGAATTCAAGGAGCTCAAGCAGAAAGTCACCTCCAAGATTGACTGACAACAAAAGTATCCGCTCAAAATCACATTTACACTTTAATATGGTATTTTCCTTTCTTTCCTGCCTACTCAATTCCCACCTCTGCTTGTTGCCCTTTCTTCATCCTCTGTCCGTCCATCACCTTCCATTAATTTCCCCAATCCTTAACCCTCCTCCCCTCTACTCCAGGATCCTGGAGCTGGACCAGGTTGTTCGAGACGAGGACGGGAACATCTTGGACCCAGAGCGGGCTAGTGTCATCAGTCTGTTTCGGGCCCACGAGGAGGCCACAGCCAAGATCAATGAACGCATCAAAGAGGAGCAGGTATTGGCAAAGATGAGAAAGGGAGAGAGAGAGGGAGAAACAGAAAGCCTCCTGGGATGGAGAGAGGATCTCATGAGTGGATGTGATGGCAGATGTTGCCAAATAAATTAAATTGTGACAATTTAATTTATTTGGCAGCATCTTTGACATTGTTGTGGTTTGTGGTTTGTCTGCACTAGACTAGGGATTTTTCCTGATAAACTGTTCCCCCCTCTCATGGGTTCTTATCACTAAATGCAATAGCTGCACTGAACTAGGTATGGGTGGAATCACAATTTTGTCATTTCATTTAGTTCTTTTCCACTTGTTATAATAAAGTAGTAAAATGAAACTTTATGAAAAAGCCATGGGTAATAAATTTTACTTGCCAATCATCTCTGCCAGCTAAGCCTGATTAAGAATTCACTTCCTTACAAATTGGCTTGACTTCATTTCAACTCCATACAGCCTATTTTACATTTCAACAGTGATTCATTAGTAAGGGAAGAATGTACTCTATTATGATTTTCTAATTCAGAGATTTTCTTCTTTTTCACACATCCACAATCTGGATTCTGCAGCTGGTACGTCCCAGAATTAAGCAACCAATGTTATGTTTTAAGTGTTAACCAGCCCACCCAGATTTGTCAGGACCTTAAAATTAAGGTTTTTGGTTGGTGTTTTATCCTGTTAAACCCTCGTTCCAAGTTAACCTCCTAAAGCTAATGTCCTCTCCTGCAGTCCAACATCCAGACAGACCACAGCGGGATCTCAGCACGGATCCAGTCCTCCCCCACCCACAGCCTCTACGTCTTTGTCAGGAACTTCGTCTGTCGCATCGGAGAGGACTCTGAACTCTTCATGTCCCTCTATGACCCCAACAAACAGACTATCATCAGGTACCACTCGTCCCTGTCACTTTCAGTATTAGTTCCCAGCCTCACACAGTGAGATTCAAGAGACATTTTAGATGGTAGTACAGTAAATGCTGAGGCTTTGGACATTTATTCTTTTCAGGCTGATTTGAGTATTTAAAGCCTCACATTCATTTGAAAGTTTAAAAATGGCTGTTTAGGCTTTAATTATAAGCTGATATTAATGTTGAAGTCTGGTAGATTTAATGGAAGTCCCCTTTCATATGTTTGAAATCAAGTTTGGAAGGAAACATTTAGTCACGTCAAGATAGAGAGCAAGGTCTGTGACTATGAACAGCTATTGTTGTTATTTATATAGCTTACAGTGACGTGATTTTGCCTATAAGTCTTAATTTCATCAGGATTGAGATCATAAATCCTAAAAGTAAGTAAACTCTATCAATTAAATAAAATAAAAACGACGGTAAAATTGAGATTAAGAGGGTTTAGTCTCCACCACATCCCTCTAAGAACCCATTTACTGTCTGAAATGAGTGAAAAACCTTTGAATTTGAGTTTTTATCCCACCTCCGTCCCTCAGCTGTCTAAAACACACACACACACACAAACACACGCTCCTCCAGTCCTCTCCATTTCCTCATGCCTATATACTTCTCCTATACTTTGTACCCTCATTTATCCTCTCTCCTCCATTGTTGAAGCCCTCAAAATTAGAACAATAGTATGCCAAAAATAAGAATGCAGAAAACACAAATTATAGGGCAGGGAGATACTGACTGGCAGCGCTGTGTGGTGCCTGACGGTGCTGATGCTAAGCCCTGTCACTCACTGTCAGGCTGGGTATATCTATGTCTCTGCCGCAGCAGCTGGGAGTATTAAGATAGACCTAGATCGATCATCTTTTTTTCTATATAGATCCACCACCGTTTGACCGCCTCTTACATTATTGCCTCTTGTCCTTGTGTCTGATTCTCTTGCATCTCATCTGTGCTGTTATGTTTATTTGATTGGTTAAATGCTTGGTTAAATGCTTGGCTTTTTCTCATCCATTCCCTTTCTCCTCTTTTTCTCCTGTCTGTCTGTCTGTCTCTCTAATAAACTGGCAGATGGCAGGGTTTTATGATTATTCTCAGCTTTGATTCACCCGACTGTATTCGCAGACGCTTGCTGTATGCATGTCTGTCTCGCTGTCTGTCTCTCTATTCATCCCTCTGTCACTGTCTGGTATGCCTATATGTCAGGAAAGTGCTATTGGCAATATAGGGGATGTATTTTTAGCACTTGAATTCAAATCATTATGCAGAGGATGACTGAAACATTTGAACGTCAGTTTTCCTGAAATCATGTAACACCAACATTGGTAAACCACACACAGCATGTCGGTGTACATCGGCCGAGCTGCAAACAGTTCAGCTTTATCTGGACCAAACACTCGCTCACTCCTGGACCTGAACAGAGATAGCATTGCTATCATTTTGATTCATGTGTTCTTGTGGGTGGAAGTTTTTACATGCCTAAAAACAGAATTTATTTTGGCAAGTAGAGTGAATCTGCAGAATTCCAGTTAACAGGGATGAGATCATCTTTATTTCTGACAGTATGTGTGGTTGTATGTTAAAATATCATGTAATATAATTTAACAGAACAGTAAAATAACAGATATGATATATGTTTTTTGACCCTTTACTGTCCTTTGTGCAGTGAGAACTACTTGGTACGCTGGGGCAGCAAAGGATTCCCCAAGGAGATTGACATGCTCAACAACCTGAAGGTCGTCTTTACAGTAAGTGGCCACAGGAGGGCACTGTCATACTTTTTTAACACTGTACACACTGCACTGTGTAGGAATCAGTGGACTTATTCCCTCTTAGAAGATTGCATTGTTTTTTCACTTTCTCTCACCCTCTCCTCCCTGCAAACCTGCTGTCTCCCAACTCCTCTTTTTCTCTTATTCCCACTCCCTCCACTTCTTTTGCTTTCTTTTCCCTCTCTCTTCTCCTCCTCTTCCTCCTCCTCTTTCATATCTTTGTCTACCAGGACTTGGGAAACAAGGACCTGAGCAGAGAGAAGATTTATCTGATCTGTCAGATAGTGAGAGTTGGCAGGATGGACCTGAAAGAGACGAACAACAAGAAGTGCACTCAGGGTCTGAGGCGACCGTTTGGGGTGGCAGGTACTTGAACAGGAGCCAATAGAATTTTTTTTTTTTTTTGAGTCAAACGTGCAGCTGGATTTCCAATTCTAGTGGTTAAGTGATGTGCAAAGTATTTATTGTAGGTGTTAGACTTAGCAAATTGCTAATCAAAAAGGCTTCTCTTCATTAAATATTAAATATTTAGCAGCTGGTTTGTCTCGCTCCATTACCAAATTTCACTAGTGTAGCCAACAATAAATTGCCTTTAGTAGCCTCTTAAGTCATTTTTACTTTTGTTCCCTAAAGATCAGAGTAATTTTGTCTGATTTGTGAGCTGCTGCTTCTGCTGTAGGTATTATCGCATATATGTACACCTGGGAGCTGCTGCATACAACCACAATCATCTTTTGCAGAAACAAAACTAAAATATTGATGGTGACCATCTACTATTTTGTTTCTGCCCTTAGGCTACCGTTGCTCCTACTGGCTATAAAAAGTAGCTTTTATCCTTGTGGAACCTCACACAAAACCTTTGCTAGACTAATGTGTGATAGAGAGCTTTATATACAAAATCTTGACAGACACTGTCGTTGTTGACTGATGTGAATCCACACCTGAAGTTACAGTATAGTGTTTTCTTTGATGTTCTCATCACAGACACATTTGTTTTCTCTTCTCGGCAGTGATGGACATCAGTGATATCATCAAAGGGAAGATTGAATGCGATGAGGAGAAGCAGTTTTTCATCCCCTTCTTCCCGTATGTCCTATTTTCTTCATCTATTACTCCACCTCTTGACCCTCTCTCCCTCCTTTTCTTTAAGAAACTTAAATCTCAGTTCACAGACCCTCCCTGTAATTAAAATACAACAATGATATTTTGTGTGGGTGAAGGATCGGTGCAGCATCGGCGCGATTTTATGATTAAATGGTTTGCGTGTGTTTGTTTGGTTCCAGGGTAGTTGCAGAGAATGACTTTCTTCACACCTTGCTCAACAAAGTGACAGCATTGCGAGGAGACAGTGGTGGCCAAGGTACAGTTCCACACTTTACAATCTTTGCTCTCTGTTTCCCAGTGTGTAAGCCATGTGACTGCTCTGCCAATTTTAGTGGTCCTGTATGCACTGAAGGTTCCCACTGGACTGTGTACGCTGCAGTCATTTGTGGTCAGATAAAATGCCCATGTCTCACCGTATCCTCTCCTCCTCTCTCTGCTCCGTGGGTGAGAATGAAGGACATTATCCTGATGGATGGCGTGCGCCCTTGAGTCGATGTTTTCATATTACTTACCCTTTATTTCTCCCTCACCAGCCTCTAGTCTCGCTGCCCACTAGCTCATGTTTATAGCTGAATTTGACAGCCCCTATGGGTGACACTGGCTCGTTCCACATAGAGTAGCCCCAAATGTTGGACCGCACTGTCATATCGCTCAGCTTTTATCTTTCCTCTCGCTCTGGAAGGCCCAGAGCATAACCTAGATATGAAAGAAGCACCCGGACCAAGAGATATGGGAAGAGCACCTGAGGACGCCAGATGTCTGTTCTTAACATTACTCACCCCTAATCTCTCCTTCCTCTCACTTTGAGACGCTTTTGCTACCACACATACTAACACACATCCACAGTGTTCCCTGTAGGTATGTGGTCAGCCTTGAAAATGTGGCTTTGTGACATAGTTTAGATTTCGCCAGCTATTTCCATAAATAGCTCACCCCCTTTTTGCTGTCCCTACCTTTTCTTTGCTTTCTCACATATTTTCTCAGAAAGCAGCGAGAGCCCGAATTCTTCAGGAGTAAATTCCTGTCCATTTTGATAATACCTTCACGCTTTCTTTGTCTCCTTTGCTCTCCTGTCTCACACTCCTTTTACAAACAGGGGACAAGTTTTATGGTGTTAATTACAGCCTGGTCTGCAACAATAGCAGACATCTTCACATCCCCAGTTCACCTTGGGAAACTTTAGCGTTATGTTCCCCATAGATAAACACAAAGTGGATCTCACTTTAAGCTGTATGTTTCAGGGTTTATTTTTGATAGGTCCTGAAAACATCTTAAAATGTTTAAAATTCAGTTTTAATAGCACCAGTCCTTGAAATTCAGCCTTCATTCATTTGGCTTTCATTTGAATTTACTTACCTGCAGAGAAAACTCCTCTCTGGATCCCTCATTTAAAATCGCCTGCAGTGGCAACTATTTTTCCCAGTGAATGTTCTTTAATTTATGAATATTTAGAGCTATAAAGTTCTGTAAAATATTACATTTAACTCTCTCGTATCTGCATTTATCCTGTGTTTACATGAGTTGTTTTGTGTAATCAACTCTGGTCACTAATGGACATGTAACAGTATTATGGTTCTCTCTTTCATGCCTGTTAAATTTTGCAGTAATGTACACAAAATCCTGAGTAACTACCCAGGAAGTAACTCTTAACTAACGTAACTATATAGGCCAACAATGAAGTCCCACAATGACGATTTATTTTTCTTGTTAATAATTTTTCTTGTTGATTTCTTTTGGCTAACAAGTAGGTTAAAGGTAGTATAATATATCTGAGTTTCACTAGTCCCATCATGGTCTGAGTTGTGTTTCAGAGGCAAACATCAAAAATCTGTTTGATTGAAACAAACAATACTGCTTTTAAACAAGCAGCTTCATTGCAGTTCCTTTGTTATTTATTAAACAGATTTCTCTCAAATTCTCCTATCTCCATCCAGGTCTGTGGGTCACCATGAAGGCTCTGGTCGGGGACATAGTTCAGATCCGGAAGGAGTACCCTCACCTGGTGGACCGCAGCACCGTGGTGGCCCGCAAGCTGGGGTTCCTAGAGATCATCATGCCGGGAGATGTTCGCAACGACATCTACCTCACCTTACAGGGCGGCGACTTCGACAAGTACAACAAGACGACTCAGAAAAACGTGGAGGTCATCATGTGGGTCTGCGACGAGGAGGGCAAGGTCATACAGGTGAGCGGCGTGAGGAGATGAGGGCCGAGGAGGGGACGGGGTGGGGCAGGTCGGTGTAGTTGAACATGGGAGGGATTTGTATAAACAGGGATTGGTTTGTGTGTGGAGTTTGAGGCAGAGTGTGCAGGTGTGATAGTGCGTGTTTGTGTGTGTGTGCCGTATGTGCGGTGTTTAAGAGATTGAGGTGGTACGGGCCAGTGAGCAAGCACAGCACTGATCAAGAGCTTACTCACCCCCGCTCATAGTCAGTGGCACATAGACGTGGCTTTATCCCTGAATGAAAATCCATTTTAGCCATACATGAATGCACGCACATACACACACACACACACTCAAACATAAAATCCTTTGGCTCAATATGAAACGTATTTCTCTCTCCCGCCCTCTTTCCTAGAACTCCATCTGTCTGGGAGCAGGGGATAAGGCGGTCAGTGAGTACAAGATCCGTCATCTACTACCAAGTCAAACAGCCCCGCTGGATGGAGACGTTCAAGGTGTGTGTCTGCCTTTATGTGTATGTGTTGACTTTTACTTCCTTCTGTACAAGACACTTTCACTTTCAGTTATCTTTTTAAATTTTCTCAAAGTGTCTGGTTTGCATCCCTCAACCATAACTTAGAAAAAAAAAACCTTGAATCTTATCGTATACCTTTTAAAAAGTTAAAAAATTCAGTGTTTTATATTCTATAATAACACGAGATGTCCTCCAGGTGGCAGTCCCGCTGGAGGAAATGCACAGAATTCATTTGCGCTTCATGTTCAGACACCGCTCTTCTCAGGAGTGTGAGTACCAGCCTCTTCCTCTTCCTGTCTGTCCTCACCATACATTCACACTTTTGACTCCTCTCCTCTGATCCCCCCTGAGTATAATGTGACACAGAGAGGGACTGAGTGATTGGAAGCAATTTGGAAAATGACCCAGGGCATGATTACACACACTTGACTATACAAATCAGCAGTCTCTCTTCTACCAGCATCTAAATTGTCATCCCTCCCTTCCTCCCCCCTCCCTTTTCTTTCTTCTTTGTCCCTGATGTGTTTCTCCACCGCTGACCCTCCCTCCTTCTCTTTACACATCCACCTTTCTTTTTTTGTCTTCAGCCAAGGACAAGAGCGAGAAGAACTTCGCCATGGCCTTTGTGCGTCTGATGAAAGAGGACGGGACGGTTCTACAGGACGGACTGCACGACCTTGTTGTCTTCAAGGTCAGAAATAAAACTTTCGTAGAGGAAGAACTCATGAACTGAACTAATGAACAGGTTCTGTGTCCTCTCTAAGGAGAGATGAATCAAATAAAGAGTAAATCAGATGAATTTAAGTGAAAACACAGATACATTTAAAAGCGGATGTGCAAATTCTTTACTGTTACCCAAATCTCCTCTTCCTTGAGCCCCCTAGTTTTGCTGAATACCATCAGGCAGCTGAATAGCAGATCAACTAGAGCTTTCAGACCCACAAATGCAAAAGCTTCTCTGAGAGTAATAAATTACATAGTGAGCCTTTTATGATGAGAAAGGGTCATAGCTCATTACCTCTGTTGCACCAACCACTTCTGGATTTAATTTTAGATATTTTTTAATTATAGGTCAAATAAAGGTGGGAACTCGTCAATTGGTGGTTAATTAGAGAACAAGTTTACAGGATTCTTTTGATTCCTCATTCACGGTCAGGCAGGAATGAATGGGGACATTTGTTTTAACTGTACCAAAGCTCAGTGCCATTCCACAGCTATATCTGGATTTATGAATGAATGGTAGAGTTTACAAATCACTGAATCATTCTGGGTTATTTGCTTAAGACATGGAGGAGAAAAGGCAGATATACTGAAAAAAGTTCATACTAGGGAAAGAATTTCAAGACATCTGTTCGGCTGGACCGATCATCAAAGCAGACCTAAACATATAGTAGTGAGTCTGGACGGGAGATTATGGCCACCCAGACAGGTTGAGCGAAGCCAAATAGATTTCCTGCCAAATGAGCCAGAGCTAAGATTGAATCCCCTTATTGATTAAATGCCAAACGCAATGAAGATTAATTACTCCTGATTCACTCAAAGACCAAATGGATGGTCTCCCTGTGCCCTTTCTCGATTATCTCTCGTTATCCCTGCGTTCCTCTCGATCTCTGTGCCACTCATGGCTTCAATCTCTTAGTCCCTGCTTTTCCACCCACTCACTCATTATTACTTACTGGGATATGATTAAAGAGGGTAGAGTCGAGGTTCCAGGCCTGAGTGAATCTGTCACCAGCAGATGGTAAATTTATACATGGAAGAATGTAAAGCAGTTAAGTTTGTTGACTCTATCACCACTGTCTCTTTTCAGCACTTTCTAACTAAGAAGAACAATGCTGTACCAATGTTTGGTGTTTGTGTTTGTGCTCTTAATTTTCTAACCTGCCCCACTGTTTTCAAAGTTATGAGTTTACAAACCAAAGTTGAGTTAGGCAGGAGTAGATAAGGCAGAGTGATCACAGAGGATTATTACAGTGAAAATGGCAACTTCAGCCATTGTTTGTCATTTTTTTTCCTTCAGGGCTGGCCTGATAAATCACTGCAAGTGTAGCAAATCCCAGTGTCTCTCTGTCTTGGGCTCCCAAATTTACATCAAGACATTTTGACTAAACACAGGAAACATAATTCTTGTCCCAGCGCTGTGCAACACGCACCAAACATCTGTGCCGTCATTAATGAAGTTGTAACATTTCTGGTATGGGTTAAAAAATGACTTCCTCGCTTCATCCTCTCAGGGCGACAGCAAGCGCATGGAAGACGTGAACTGCTACTTGTCATTGCCCTCGACCCGCCACCACCACAGCGACCCCCACAAGGCGGCGGCGCTGAGCCGCAGCTCCAGCAACGTGTCTGGGAGCGGAGGAGGCCTGTCGGTCAGCTCCAGAGACAGCTTCTGCATCTCCACCCTGGTCTGCTCCACCAAACTCACCCAGAATGGTAGGTGTATGTGGGTTTCTGTGAATGTGTGTGTGTGTGTGTGTAGGGCAGGTGATACAATGTTCACATAGCCCCATTATGACATTGTGTTGACATTAAGCTACTCTAGAGACTTGGCAGGGCACACACACACACACACCCCTACACACACAAAGTTGAGAAAAGGTTAGGGCACAAATTATGAGGAGGAGGGTGTTTGAAATTAAACCTGACACGTCAAAAAACATTAATTAACATCTTCTTTCAACAAAGTAATAAGGCCAGGCGAAGACAATGAATCATCGGTTGGCTGTGAAATTGGTAGGACAAATGCAGACTAGAAGGTCTCTTCAAGTTTGCAAACACTGCTGGTCCAGTGTGCATATTGCCTCGTTAAGTCTCGGGCTAAATGGTTGGGAAATTCCGATTTTGTGTCAGAAAACTAAGAAAAATGGTGGTGAAATACAGGGAACATTTTTTTGTTCTCATTTGGGAAAGTGTTATTTTTAGGTTCAGGGTTAAAAGTTGAGTCAGGATGACAACAGCTGAAGAGTGAGGTGAGGGCAGGTTGGGGTAATAGAGACATCCAGCCAATTAATTGTGAGTCATCAGTATGTTAATTAGGTTAATGTGGCTAGAACTACAAGTTTGTGTAGTGTGTGTGTGTACTTGTGTTTTGGTCATGGGATAGTGAGCAAAGGATGGGGGGAACTGTGTGTATACAAGGGTTTTATTAGTAGGGAGTGTCGTCATTTTGTCCTACACACTCTGGCAGGCGGCCACACAAGCAGCCACACACACTGGAGCGCACATCCGCATTTATAAATGCATCCACGCACATACACTCCAGACAGTAAGGTGCATCAGACACAGGTGCAGCGCAACAGCTGTTACTGAGGAAGCCAGTCCATCACTATAATGAACGTTATCCTGCAGCATTAATCACCTGTACCACACACGCACACACACACACAGAAAAAGCTCTCAGGCATGCATGCCACACACACACACACACACACAGTGCTGTTTAGGGCTATCCACCACCAGATGTGCGGCTTGGCTTGGCGAGTCAAAAGCGATTGGGCAGGGAAAGCAGTCAGCTTCAAGCGGGCAGCCCTACAGAGACATGGAAATCTGCCCCGTGTCAAACTGTAGCAGAATTAATGGCAGAAACTGTGGATTTGAGCGTTCAGTTTAAAGTCTCACTAACCAGAGGAACAGGAACTGTCCACATGACAAATGAACTTGGAAAGCACAGAAGTGAATATAAAATTTTGATGAGGACCTCAACTAACAGTTATTTTCATTATTTAGTAATCTGGCAAACCCTTGTTTGAAATGATCAACCAATTGTCTAGTACACACAATGACACAAAATGAGAAAAAAATCTACATTATTTATGTTTCCCAGAGCCAATGGTGATATCTTTTAATCTGAAAAACTGTATTCTAAGTATATATACATCTGAAACAAATTATTTAATTGATGAATTGATTTGTGTAAATTCAGTTTAACAGTTAAAATGTGTTCTATGTGACGTAGACGGTCATACCAACAGTAAAATATTCAAGGAAAGAATGTGAAAAATCAGAATTTAGGAAATTACATTATCAACATAGCTAGTGCAACAGCTCTGATCAGCATATTCTCTTAAGTGAGACAGATGTGTGCACTGTTGGTGCGGTTAAGACACCCTGAGCAGAAAATATTCTGTGTGTGTGTCTCCTCTCCAGTGGGCCTGCTGGGGCTTCTGAAGTGGAGGACTCGACCTGAACTCCTCAGGGAAAACCTGGAAAAACTCAAAATCATTGATGGAGAGGAGGTGGTCAAGGTTAGTGTGTGTTTGAATACAAGTGTGTCTTTGCAGAAGTGCGCACACAGGCTCTCACTGGACTTCTTCTTGTTGTGTGTAGTTTCTGCAGGACACTCTGGATGCTTTGTTCAACATCATGATGGAGCACTCTCAGACTGATGACTACGACATCCTTGTGTTTGATGCCTTGGTGAGTGTGTGTGTGTGTGTGTGTGTGTCGATTTTCCCAAGAAATGCTTGTGTGTCTTATCTGTGCGTGCTTTGTCAACAGATGCAGCTGATTTGTTGACAGGCTGTCTCTGTGTGTATCAAGTCTGACATCTCTGTGTCAACCTGTCCATCTCCCTCCAGATAAACACGTCTATCAGATGATTGTACATAACTTCTCATCCGCCTTGTAAATGTCTGCTGCTATGTAAACATGTAACCCTATCTGACTTTCTGTTTTTCTCTTCCGTCTGCCAGATATACATCATTGGTCTGATTGCTGACAGGAAGTTCCAGCACTTCAACACCGTGTTAGAGGCCTACATCAAGCAGCATTTTAGCGCTACTCTGGCCTACAAGTAGGTTACTTCCTGGATCAGAAGCCACTTCCTTGTATCTCATTCAGTGAAATTTGAATGAGTTTCCTGAAAGCTTGAAGGCACCAATGTTAACACCATATATCTTTAACATTAGATGTTTAAAAATGCAGGTGACCCCCCCTCCCACCCCTTTGTTTCAACTAACACTGTGGAATCCATAGAGGTTTAAACTGATATTTTAAGCTTTTTGACAGAGAAATAAGCAACAAGACAATAATAAAAACTGCAGATAAACATACAACTGTGTATAAAAACAAAATATGAACAGAGTCACCTAGATGAGTGAAAAAAGTGAGTTTGATCCTCATAAGCTCTTCAAAACTGCAAAAACTTCAGTAGAAAATCAGTATGCTCATGCAACAATCCTGTTAATGTCTAGAGAAAGCACAGACAGCTCCTTATTGAATCAGCCACAGGAGACTTTATTATCAATTAAACTCACTGACTGAGTCTGGTTGTTTAAGGTTTAAATAATTTTACTGTGGGCTCCATAAAATGCCAGCTGAGTCCTTAACTGAGGTTTGACATTGGAGAAGTTTCAGGACAGCATTAAATTTTATGTTAGAGAACATACACACAACAACAACACATCATATTTCTGTTGTGTGAAGACACCTCCAGTGTATTGGCTGTGTCAGTCCGTCAGAAGTTTTGCATTGTTCTTGTTAGCATTTGGAAGGATTACATCATCTTTCATGAGGAAATTCTCCCATTCCTTAGGAATTATGAAATCTTTTAAATCCATCAGATAATCTCAATAATGCTTTGTCATCGAGTCAAAAAAAACGGACTGTTTTCTGGTTTCCAGAAAGTTGAACAGTATCAGAAATCCATACTTAGCTCTAGTGTGGAGAACACATGTAATCCTATCAGGTTTTCCATACTCAATGCCAAAGGTACACAAGTGTTAAACCTATTGTGATAATTTAAATGTCAACTGAAGATCTGATGTTAACAGGCTAAATACTGCACTGTATCCAGCTGCCACTGGGGGTCAGTGTGTGTGTCGCATTTAGAGCACTTGACTGAAAGGGATTAGAGTGTGCGTCTTTACTGTACTCCCAGCTAATCAGAGCTTTAACCCTGCCTCTCTGTGGAGTAACAGCTAAAGCACTCAGGCATGCACCTCAAACACTTCTGGCCGCTTCTTCCTCTCTGTTAATTCACTTCACTTGATTCAGTGGGCACTAGAGAAAACATTTGTTTGTGTTGCCAGAGCTCCAGTTAGGAAAATTAAAAACATGTCTGACTCCTCCTGCTCTCTCTTCCCACTGCATCTTTTCCTTGCATCCCCCAACTGCCTCTACTCCTCCTCTACCTTTGCCCAATTATCCCTGCCACTCTCTCTCTCCTCCTCTCCTAACCGCTTTTCTCTCTTCCTGTCTGTTCTTCATCTATTCATCTGTCTCTCCATCATCACTCCATCCCTCCCCTGCCAGTGTGTTGGTGTTCACCCTCTTTAAGAGGGTCACTGCAGCTTAACGCCTGTCAGCCCAGAGGCTGTTATGTAAAACTCTCTAACTCCCTCTCACTACATTTTAAACTCCCTATCTTTTGCTTTTAAAAAAAGAATAAATCCTCCTGTGCTTGCCCTTAAGCCATGCACCAAAACAAAACCAGGGAAGACAGAATGGTAATAACGTTGTTAATATTTTCAAGGCCGTCCTGATGGCAGCGAGGCCAGATTAGAGTTCATTTTTCCAGGGGAACTTTTATTGTTTAAGAGGATTGGGTAGTTTTAAACCAGTTAGTGGGTGATCCCATGTCGCCATTTCATGGAAATAAAGCCGTCACAAACCCAGAAGTATTAACCCTCTGTACAGTATTGTTTTATGTGTTCTGAATATGCTAGCCTTGCATGCCATTAAGATAATACAGCGGGAGGTTGGTCAGAGCAGTGCCGGTAGGTCATAAACTTAGACTGAACTCTGTGCCACCCACACCTCTCTCCAACTGCTCCGCCACACTGGAATATTTATGTGTGTGTCTAAAGACGCCTGTGGGGTGTGCATGTGTTGGAGAGTGATTTTTTTCTTTTTTTTTTTTTTTTGTTACACCATGCATCTGAGGGCAAATAAAAATGTCTGGGAGCTGTGTGAAAGGTACATCTGTTGAAGTGTGAAATACTATTTTGCCATTTTTCCACCTCTACCTCCAGTGCCAGTTCCCCTCTCCTCGTTCCTCTCCAGCTCTCACCCTGTTGCACTTTGTCTTTCTGCTCTATGGAAGTGAAAAATGAAGTCAGTGATTAACTTTCCCAAACCTGTGGGAACATCAGAAAAGGAATGACAATTCTGACTGAATGATTTTGATTTCTCTCTTCCCCTTTCCAATCTCCTGTTTTCTCCAAATCCTTCTCTCCCCCAGGAAGCTGATGTCGGTGCTGAAGAGGTATCTGGACGTGTCCAGCCGAGGGGAACAGTGCGAGCCCATCCTCCGAACCCTCAAAGCCCTCGAGTACATCTTCAAGTTCATCGTCCGCTCGCGCATGCTCTACTCCCAGTGAGTGTTTGTGTAGCTTTTTGTGAACTGATCATTATGATGGCGATTCCTAATTACTTTTTGAACCCACGATAATGCAAATAGAGATTCTTGAGGGCACGCAGTGACACTGCATTGCCGGAGTAATCGTTTTTGACAGCTCTGTGAGAACAGGCCGCTGAATGCAGCACTAATGTTGCTAATAAGCATTGATGATGAAGTGCAGCGTCCAAATGAGGTCTAATGGCAGGGCAGGGCTGCTGAATGGGCAGCCAACAACACACCACACAGACAAAGTTCCTGCAGGAGAGACTTATGACACCCACTGTGCTGAGGAGAGAGCTGCGCCATATGATAAGTGTAAACACCATTTATAACTGCGGTGCAAAGGCTGATGCTGACAGATCAGAAACATGATCCGCAATTGTGTTATGTGCCTTACCTGCGGGAGACTTGAACACCTATGTGTATTTGTGTGTAAGTGTGTGTGTGTATATAAGACACAGGCATGTTCAAGATTGAGTGGTGTTTACAGTTAATGTGCGAATTGCTACGGGGTGTGTGTCTTTGTCGGGAGCAGTGTATTAGTGTTTATAGAAGTGAGCTGGGAGGGGATTTCTGTTTATATATGTGTGTGTTTGTCATTCAGAGTCCACTGGTCAATGAAGGTCTGTCTTTTTAATCTTCTAGAGGGCATCACAGGCTTTGTTTGTTGAAATTGGTGTGTTTGTTTATCGATGTGGTGGGTGTGTTTCTTTATTTATTCATAGAGTGAGTGAGTGTGTGTGTGTGTGTGTGAATTTGTGGGGATGGATTAGTGTGGATTCCCAAGAGAGTGAGTTTGTGTGTGTATTCATGCGCATTTGGTGGGCATGTGTGTGTACAGAAGCCCACACATACTGTATACATTAAGCATACTCCTAAGCACACGCGCGCGTGTGTGTGTGTGTGCGTGCGCGTGCATCATATTATCACAATACAGCTCCTGGATTGACTGAGCTCCAGTTATCAGCCTCCCCCTGGGTACCTCAGAACCGATAAATCTCTCCCTCTCTCCCTCTTTTCTCTTCTTTCTCTCTCCTCCTCTATCTGTCGTCGCCCAACTACCTGCAGCTGACAACTCCAGCTCCCTCTGCATCTAAAGTTTTCACATCAAATTTTCTCCTCCTACAAGGCCTTGTCATGCTAACAGAGCATCAGGTATTCAAGGGAGCCACATGGTGCTGTAGGTGCATCTGTAAGGCTCTGTCACTATCACCGTCCGGACTAGCAGTCATTAATAGTTAAGCAGGCAGCATTGAAGATGTATGAGCTTGTCAAACTCGTTTCATGTTCATGCAAAGTCTATTAGCATTGCGGAATGTTTACTTCAACAATATGTAAGGCACGCTGTACCAGATTCTGCTCTTTCCTTCACCTTGTTTCTGTCCTTCACGCCCTATGGCTTTCATTACTTCCCTGCAGTCTAGTTCATCAGTTGTATCTGTTTCTTTTCCCCTTCCCTCGAGTACCTGCTATGTTCTATATTTCTCCTTTGTGTTACCCTCCCCTCGTCCTCTTTCTTTCCATCCCTCCTCTCATCTTTAAATCTCAGCTTCATTCCTCTTTTAATTTTTTCACACCTTCTCCATGAGTCTTTTCTCATTAATGTGATTAGGATCTTATTATTGTGAGATCACTTCTGTTTCCTATGAGATGTAACAATATGATTACATAATCTTTTATCATTATCACAGTATCTAGGCTCTCTAATTTTGTTATCTTATCCTTATAATATATATATATTACAACTCATATTTTGAGATCATTTCTCATGATAGAGAGACAGTATCTATCCGGTAATAATAATACCAATAAAGGCACAATTTAGAATAATGAGAAATAGTTCATAATAATTTATTTTTTCACCTTTAAAGCTAGGGATGCAGTGACACGTGCTTGATTTGCTCTGTTCCATCCATCAGATACCGAAATCCCTAGCTTTATAGACCAAATAATATTTTGATGCATTCCAGCTTTTTCACAGTTATGCTGTTGGCCCAACAGGTTTGGGTAATGCATCTTGGTAACAGCATTTTGCTTTTTGACCAAAGCCGAGGGAACCTTGTATCTCACTGCTTAATTGCAGCATTGAGCATTTTCTCTCATTTGTGTGTGTGGGGGGCAACTGCAATCATGAATCAAAACAGTGTGACATTCGTGACTGATTTGCTCAGACAGGGATTTCATAATTCATAGGGGGCATGTTGCCTTGTTGCTCTTTTTTTCCTCTCTCTCTCTCTCTCTCTCTCTCTCTCTCTCTCTTTCTCAGTCACAACTTCATACAGCCGGCTGTCCTCCTTCTGTACTTTCCCTCTCACTCTCCACTCTTTTCCTCAGACTTTTTCTCAGTGTCACTCTTTTCCATCCCCCCTGCTGATTGTCTTCCCTTCATCCCTCTCTCTCTCTTCTCCATCTGTCTCCAGTATTAGTTTACTGAGCTGATATGACGTTTTGTGCTGTTGTGCTTATGTGGGTGTATTGTGTGTGTGTGTGTGTGTGTTTAGATAAATTTCAGCTATGGTCATTTTTAGTCCCACATTGGATTAAAGTGGTCATCTGCTGTACTAAGAATGGGACACAACTATCAAAGTGAAAACTGATGTAAATGCGCAACCTGATGACATCACACCAACACTGACCCTGGCACATCTAGACATCATCTCTTTTTACACACACACACACACACATTTATGCACAGACAGGGCTGGGGGATTAAGTGGAGGACAATGCGTCTGTAATCATAACTGTACTCTGCAAAGAGCCCAGTGATACTACCTCTGTGTGTTACCGCCTAATCCCTCCCCCCACATGCTAAATTCGCTGTGTTCCACATGCTAATCCTTCCCTCTAGCACTCATAACTTCTATTGTAATTAACAACTGCACAGCTCCACTGAATCACCCAGAGATAGCGAGGGGATGGGGGAAGGAAAGGGGAGGAGAGATGGATGAGAGAAAAGTTTGCTAGGGGTAGAGGAAGTAGGGCTGAAGGGATGGTTGAGGGATGTGTGGGTGTTGGTATGTGATGCGAATAGCAGCGAGTGAGATAACCCACTTTGTTTGTGTTGAGTTTGAGACAGATTGCTGTAATCACAGCAGTCAGTATTTAGCAATGTTTAGATTTACCTTTTCAAGATAACACCTTGTCGTCAAAATACTGCAATGGTTTGCTGCGTCACCATGATTGAATATAGTGCAATGAATTACAGGTGTGTACTGGGGAGCTCTACAATCACTTGGATAGTGGCACATTCTTGCAAAATATATTTTCAACCATATTGTTTACAGACGACGTGAAGAACTGCAGCCAATTTAGGTGGTGTCCCATTCCCCTGAAAACACAAGGATTTAGGTGTAATTTCACTTTGTTGCAAGATCACGCTGAGTTAGTGAGAAAGCCAGCGCCTGGCTCGAAGAAAATAACTTCAAAAACAATATAATTACCAATCTGGAATCAATTTAAAATGTGATGAAAAACAACTACTGCTGGATAATATACATCCCAATAGAGTTTGTGAGTGTCTAAAATCTAGGAAATAAAATCTGTCAAGGGGATAAAATGACTACTTTATGGACAGACATTTGTTATAGAGTCACAATAAAAGTAGTTTTAAAAAGTTTCCAAGGAGGGTTGTGACTAGTTATTATAGATCAATTTATCATATTGTATTAGCACACATTATCCTACTAAATCTCCCCAGAAAACAATGTATAGCAGAATAGTTTAAGCATATCAGGGATGAGTCAACATTTCTTTGTGAAATGCATGGATGTGAGGCTTTGCTTAAAGACTGCTACACATGATCTGACCTGGTGATTAAAGGCAGGGCTTCCATGAGTACATGCTTCAGTAAAAGAAAAACAACTCAAGTTCCTATGTAGGATGAATCATCAGCTCATTGTGTGTGATGATCCATTGGGTTATGCACTCAGACTGATCAGATACAAGGATCATATCATGAACTCAGCCCTGGTTAAAGTGATGGAGGTGAAAGATGTTAAAAAGGTTACGAGCAAAGGAGGCAAGTAAGCACAAGATATATGTGAACTAATCTACTAACTAAAATGAATGAACTGTCCATCCATGTATGTCCGTCTCTAAGTTATATTTTTCATATTGTTATATTTAACTCAGTAAACTTACTAACTAGTTTTTTGCCTGCACTCAACAAACTTTCCACGTTTCTGTTATATCCAATTTGAGCTCATTGTCATCTATCCTTGTTTTGACCCGTTGTCTCTTATTCTATCTGTCCACAACCCAGTCTCACTAATTACCTCACTTCCCCCTTGTTGTTCTCTCTCATCTCTCAATTACTTCCTCAATCTGTTTTTCGCCTCCTTCATCCGTCCCTCCGCCTTTCTTGCTAATCGTGTCACGTCACTATTTCTGACACTCATCTCACACTTCCTCTCTTTTCTCCCTCTTCTGATTTTTCCCGTTGCATTTATATTCATTTCCTCCTGCCCTCACAGGCTGTACGAGGGAAAGGATCAGGCCTAGTTCGAGGAGTCGCTGAGGAGGCTTTTTGAGTCCATCAACAACCTGATGAGAACTGACTACACCACCACTCTGCTGCTCAGGGTAATCACTCACTCATGCAATCACGCACCCATGCTACACCACGTAGTACTGCTCTTTGCATTTTTCTCACCCTCATCCTCACCCCTTCCTGGTTATATTTCATCTTCCTCCTCCTCATACTCCTATTTCTCTAATGTGATCTTTCAACCGGAGTCTGACTTCATCAGTATATCTGCTGCTCAATGCTTTCCTCTTATTTTCACTACTTACAACAAGGCAGACATACAAACTGACTGAGTCACTAAAAGTTAGGCAGAAAGACAAGCAGCCCTGTGAAAAATAAAATAGATCCTTTCTCTCACTTGTGATGAGAGCCTATTTGATGGCAAAGTCACCTTCTATTAAACAATAACTTCCACAGGATTTCAAGACAGTAATTTACTGGTGTTTACGTGCAGTGTGTGTGTGTGTGTGTGGTGTGTGTGTGTGTGTGTGTGTGTCATCAGGTTGCTGCTCTGAAGTACCTGCCAACAGTCCTGCATGATGTTGAGAAGGTGTTTGATGCCAAGCTCCTCAGGTAAGCTTACCCATAAACACACACATTCATATATATATATACACACACACTCACGCACACACACACAAACATACACACCACCCCCTTATCTTTGGTCTTATTCAGGCATGCTGATAGAGAGGATATATGGGAGCTCAGATCAAGTTTTCCTCTTAGCTCTGTTCAGTGACCCCCATCCTTCTGCCCCCTCCCCCACACACCCTCCATGTTGGTCGAGCCTGAACTTCTCCTTTATCGTAAAAATCTCATCAAACTGACATATACAGAAGGACACACACTCAAACACACTCATGCAGCTCCTCCGTGTGCCCCTGACTGAGCCGACAATTTCAGAGAAACCTCATCAAACAAAAACCCATTTGAACCTCTTCTCTTAGCTTTATTCACGGCCTCCTGAAGCGCAAAACAACTTGGAATGGCTTGTTTAACCTCTCCTTGACCCAGAATCAAACTTACAATTTACTGTTTAGCCCAGGAAATGACCTCAGTGTACTTACTTCAGCACTTGAAAACTAGAAATTTAAGGCACTTTATTTGTCCTCTCACAATTCCAAGACCAAACACGGATCCACTGTCTTGGCCTGACCTTATTACTTTACAGAAAGAAGATGTTAATTGACATTTTCTTGACTTGCTGCGTTCAATTTCAAACACTCTCATCCTCATAATTTCTCTTTTCACCTTGTCATGACCTCTGTGTGTGCGCTGTTGTCAGGCTTATCGACATCTGCTAGTTCGGTCTCTCGAGTGGCTCGATGTCAACACAGTGTCACGAAGGCGCTACCTGTAGCACCTACCACTCAGGCACACATCGGCAGAAAGGTGACGAGGGGTAGAGAGTTTAAAAATCAGCGCACGCATTCTCACTTTCTGTCATTCATTTTCTCTCTCATTCACACACAGTCGCTCACCCTTATTGTCCACCCTCTGTGCAACTATGCAAAAAACACACAGACGTGCGCAAACATGGCCGAGTCATCTGAACTTGAAAGTGGGGTCCTGGGTTGCATTCCTGATCAGAATTGCCTCGGGCAGAGTTTCCAAAGATGAGCCCATGTGAATTACAATCACAGTGCATGAGGTGGACATCAAAGCTGTGTCTCATCTTCTCTATAGTCACATTTCTACAGTGTGTAAACTCACCTGTAGTATGATCTGCAGACTGGTACAAGTGCAAACACTATCAGCTATGGATGTGTTTTGTTTGCTCTCTGTGTCCTTTTGTGCGCCCTTGGGGTATAGGCTGACATTTTGGGTTTTAATTAGATTCAGCTCAGATGATTAGCGTGCCCGATAAGTCTGTACTGGGGCCTCTGTGCCCTGGCCCGTCCTCGTGCCAGCTTATGCACATCAAAAGTCGTATGAACTCTTTTTTTTTGTTGTTGTGTTTGAGTTTTGGGAGCAGAGGTGGTGCATTTCATTCTTTCATGCCATTATTGAAATTGCTACTGCAGCATGTGTGGCATAATTTAAGGAGACAAAGACAAAGTGAGAGACGGACAAAAAAAAATAAACGGAGACAGAGACAGAGGGTTCGCCATGCTCTGAGCGTTCAATCTTTCTAAGTGGCATCAGGGCTTGCAACCAGCCTGTTTAATTATTCTAAAATTGAATTTGGGGCGGGGGATGAGTCAAACCTGTGTCTTCATTAAAGCATGTTTAGGCTTTGGCTCATTTGTTTTCATGCAGTATACACTGCTCTGCTTATGTCTATGGTGCACTCTGATACAACCACTGCTTTTAGCATATTTTATAACCTTAAGGGAGAGATGTTTAAAGCTTGTCTTAGTAAGGTATGGTTGTGTTTTTCATCTTTGATTCACTTATAATGTGGAAATAATCAGAGGAGAGAGAGGAGACTTTTTTTTATTATTATTAAAATTCAAAACACATGCAATAATCTGTAGAAAATAGTTCTTGAATATTTATTGTGCTCATTTGTAAGAAAACACATCTGTTGCTTTCTCCATGTAATGATCTTGCTGATTATTAATTCCACCCCCACCCCCCCTTCTTCTTCTTTCTCTCCGCAGTCAGTTGCTGCATGACTTTTATTCCTGCATCCCCCCTGAGAAACTCCAGAAACAGAAGGTGGCCTCCATGACTGAAATCGTCAGCAGCCAACTCTTCCAGAGACAAGGTGTGTGCACATTTTTTCCACTCGCTGGCCTCGGCGCCGAACTAACGGACATAACGGACGTATGAAAAACCAATTGCAGATGTGCGCGGTATCGAGCAAACTCGCCAGCCCGTTCTATGTGAAATCCTTTAGAGCATTAGTTGCCTCTCGCTTAAAGGTTGAGATCACATTAAAAGGTCTATTATACAGTGAGTAATTCTTGCCCGGCAACAGGACTGGGCAGACAGCTGCTCCCACTGTACTTTATGACTAGTAAGGGTGTTCTTTGCTCTGAAGGTTTTATCTTGATACAGCACAGTGGATAAAAGTGTGCTACTAATACTGCAAGTGTAATGTCCCATTCCCTATGGGGCAATCCAGTAAAGCACTCTGGATAAAAGCATCAGCCAAATGGTTAAAGGACATACTGCTGTTTATGCATTTATGTTTTATTTGGTTTACATAAATGCATGCGTACATTCAAGTTGAGTCTATTTCATTCAAACAGAATTGACCTGACGTAACATGTTACATAATGACAGTCTTTTACATTTTGAACATAAACCCGAATTTCCTTATGTATTTGTCAGATTAAAAAGTGAAGGACAAGCCTATTCTAAAGCTAGCATTCTGATAAAGAAGACATGGGTGCAAGCTTTTCCTCAGAGGCTATTTTCTATTGAGACAAAGAAAACAGTATGGATATCTGATGTTGATGCTGTAATACACAATTACTGTGCTGCTATGTCCACCTCCACTGACATTACAATCAGTGCAATGTACCCCAGTCAGATACCATCTTATTACAATCAGCACAAGTGGCACCTATTAATGTATTCCCCCGCTGATGGTAAAGGTCGCCTCAAGTCACTCTTAAACAGTCTTGTCTTGAGGCTGAAATAACATAGACCTAAACACATATTTGCTAGTCATCTGATGGTTTTCTTTTGTCCTTGTGGTGTTGACATTCCCTCTCCGCCCACGCAGAGAACGTCCATGAACCTCACTGCAAACAGAAAATGAGTACACCATTCACGCCTCAGGAGGTGGTGGTGGTGAATATAAAGACATAAGTTTTATCCATACCAATGTCACAGGTGATATGTGTCGTCTGCCAAAAGAGAGGAGCTAATATCATCTAATGTTTGAGGCAGATAAGACAGGAAGTGTTTTTTTCAGAGCGCCACAGTTTCACTGTCATTAATGTGTCACTTTTCACACCATGCCTGCTCTACTTTTAAATGACTTTCACTAGATTTGGTATAATTGCCAGGGACACATGTCTGGGACATTTGTCTACCTCTACCTTTAAAGTGTACTACACGTCAGTGATCACCCACTCTCAGAGTCCACCCCCTACCTCTGTTCAGACCTATTATATTTGTCTAATTTGCTTGTAGTGGGCTGATAAGTGGTGATTTCCCCTGCAGAGGACTGCACGGTGATGGATAGAGTGGGCTTATGTTGCTGTAAAATAAAGACTCAATGAGGAGGCCCATAATTGGACTTCTGCAGTGCAAACTGAAGAATTGAAAATAGACTGTGAGCGATTGTGGTGGACCACATTTGGTTTGAGACAGAAATCAGTCTGAGATGGGATACCTGCTGGGCTGTGCTAGACAGACTGAGTCACGTCATTGATACTTCTCATACACAACCTGCAAACACATTTGTATATATTTATTTCAGAATGACTGATGATCCTATATCTGGGTGTGAGTGCATTTGTGCGTTTCAGTGTAGTAGTGTAGTGGTGCATGCGTTGATAGGTGTGTGCTCTGGCTGGAATGTTGTTTTTGCCCAATGTAGCAGTAGGGTCCGCTCATCAGTCAGTCGCTGCCAGCTAAGTCGGTAGCCAGCCCAGGACATGGTCCTTTGGTATTGATCCTGGCTCCAATGATTGATTCCCAGGGGCTGAGGCGACAGGATTGGCCCTCTGGCTGGCCACACAACACGCCCAGAGTCACACTCTGTCACCAGCAAAGGAGCCGGAGAGGGCAGAGAGCGATGAAAAGTAATAGGAAGAGAGGAGATGGAACTACAGGTACAGTAGAAAAAGAGAGACCTGGATAGAGAGAAATATCAGATGAAAGGAGGACATCATTCCAAAATAATACAGTATATGCAACAAAGATCAGTCAGTATGATAAACTGACGACTGTCCTGCAAAAAGTTTGGAAACAAAGATTCGACATTATTACCTGGTTGTAGCCTATAAGTGTTTTGAATTCATTCCAAGAGTCATTTTGAGTGTTTGCCATATTTGAAAATGGGGAAAAATCTACTTTGGAATTTAAATGCTTCCAATGCAAAATGACGGCGATGGAGTCAGGTGGTGGTAGCAGACAGGCCAATTTAAGAAAAGAATAGACAGAGGACAGGGGCGAGAAAGGAAAGTCAGAGAAATCTATTTGCAAAGAAGGAGATAGAAGGGGGGCGGGGAAGAATTTTGGGAAAAGAAAATTGAATGTTTGGAAAGAAAATTGGAATAGATCAGGAAGAGAAGAAAGAGGAATGACATATTGATTGGTAAAGTGAGGATAGAGGCAGATGGATAGATAAATGGATGAAGATGGATAACAGAAAGTAGGGAAGAGAAAGTCTGGTTGAAATGAGGAATAAGGGATTTGAGGAAGATAAAGAAAAAGGAGAGAACAGGTGACGTTGAGTGTCAACAGAATATCTTGGGGAGAGAGTCAGTGAGAGAGAGAGAGAGAGAGACTGGCCTTGTTTTGCTAATAACAGTCCACAAGTGATTAAAGTTTAGCCCAGTGCTCACACTAAATCTGTCAAACTTGCATGCTGTTGGTCAGCGACTCCTAGCACTTCCTTTCTCCCACTCACCTCCCCATCCTCTCTGGCAGGGTGCTTATTTATTTATTCGCTCATTTACACGGGTCTTGCTCCATCTCGATCCCTGCCTTGCCTGTAAATGAGGGCTGACACTAGCGTCTAATTTGAGATGGCTTAGCATTGGGATGCTAATCAGAGAGCTTGTATGGGGTGCTATCTTCATTCTGCAGGCTGGAAAATATGCAGCAGTGAGCTAGATTATATATTTATAATGGCTAATGGCCTCGTGTCCCATCACTGCACTGCAATATAAGGATGGACAACCCTACCTGTCTGTCTGACTGTCTGTCTGAGCAGGCTCGCCAAGCTCCCTCTCCAGGGAAAATGTCAAGCCACCGACAGTTTAGAAGAGGCGATGGATGGACGGAGTGTGTGTGTGTGTGTGTGTTGCAAGCCAGTGTGAGACAGGAGATCACTTGCTTGCTCATGTTTGACAGAGTGAGAATGAACAATCTTACAGATCATTAATTTTTTTTACTGTATTTAAACAAAATTGTGAATTTAATCGGCCTCTGTTGAGATAAGAAAACAAATTAAAAAAGTCAATAATACAAAATCTGGGTGGTAATTGGATTTAAAATGTACTATTTGCAATGCAGCCACTTGTATTTTGACCGTGCCTTGGTTTTTAAATTTATTTTGTTCATTTTTAGGTGCATAATGAGTGTATGCTTTAGCCCACAGTTTTTCCCTCACATACTGGTGTTACCAATAAGATTTTCTGGGCTGTCCTCATTGCAAGAGGACATTGTTTACTGCAAACTACATTGATCAGCATCTTCTTTCAGCAGAAAATCCAAGAACTTTAGGGTGTTTGAGGACATGAACCAAATGAAAATTGGTTTAAATGAATCTGCTCCTCTGAAAAAAATATGGGTGTGTCAGACAATAACTACCACAGTATGTAAGATTGTTATATACTCTGCATGGCAGGTTGTTTTTTCAGTAGGAAAGCAGATGCTATTTTTGTAATGAGGTACTGTCACATGGTTACATGTAGTATTTTTTCTCCAACATTGGTTTGAAATGAATGTGTGTGTGTTTTTGTCCATGCCGATTTCGTCTGTCCATGTACTATTTTCTCATGACTGATTGCATCCATGGGCAGTGTTTGAAGGATTGGATTTTTTCTCTCACTCACTCAAAAATACTCTTTGATTTATCGCATACGCCCTGGGATTATGCCTTGGCAGGCATACATACTAAATACACACACAATGCACACACACACCTTGCTGGCACAATTGCAGATACACATGTGCATCCTGTCATATGGGTTAATCTGGTTTTGAGACAAATTAAATTCTACGAGGCGCATTATGGCTCAATTTAGGCAAATTATAATGTCATTGTGGGCAATCACTGTGACAGATTGGAGAGCATCAACACTGATAAAGGGGGAAAAAGAACAAGAGATCAGGGAGAGCAAGAGCAGAGGGACAGAGGGATGAGTCTCATTTTGTTTGCCACCATTTCCCAAAGCTGGTCAAAGTCCCTGATTCAATCCACCAACCCTCTATATCTTCTCAGCCATGTCATTTCCTCCATCTGTACAGCTGGAGAAAGACCAGTCATGTCGCCAGTCTTGTACATATTAAACAGATTAAAGGAAACCCTGTGTGTTTTAGTGTAATGCTCTTTGTACGATTAATTGTTACAGCTAGGTATGTCTAGATTATGACATAGAAATAACCTATAATGCAGAAAATCAGAAAAGCTGCCTGTTCCATTGCTAGTGCAGTTTTCTTTGAATGTATCATATCAATCCATGTAAACAGCAGAAATTTAATAATATATAAATTATGCTTTACTGCAACATATTATACAGTATTGTTGACATTGTTCACAATTTCATGCCTATATTTCACCCATGGACATTAACAGATGCATGTCAGTGCTTGATCATTATGGATGTATACTGTACTGTACAGTTATTATTGTCTGATTTAATCAGTGCTGAGTGATCTCGCTGTCCGCACACTCTCTACTAATCAGCACATTAGTGACAGGTCACTTAGGTCCTGGCTAGTACGACACTGAGTGCGATTTTCACATCTGGCTTAAGAGAGCTTTGGGGTGACAAAGATATGACCATGAAACCAAGCACGATGGGCTATGAATCTGATGTAATTTTACTCTGTGTGGTCTAAAGTAAGATTAGGCCAAGTTTAATCTTCTTTTAAAAGCAGATGTAAAAAGCCAGTGTTTCTAATAGAAAAAAATGGTATAAGCAGGTAAAAGGGCTACCCTGAGGTTACAAGTGTTGCATGCACCACAAGGGACTTGCATTATTGTTATGTATTTCTTCTATTATTCTCAAAGCAGCTGGTTGAGTTTATACGTCAAAGCGTCAGCTTTACTGTAGCCCGGGCGTAAGTGTGTGGGGTGTACAGGCTGTTTGGTGATCTAGAGGTCTATGTGCTCATATGCCATATCCTAGTTATAGACATATTAAGATAGGGTGTGAATCATAAAAACATATTAGTCATATGGCTGCCATGTCCCCTCAGGCTGTCTCAAAGGCAGCTCTGCTCCTGTGAAGGGAAGACATTTGTTTACTGCTTCTCTTCTCCTCTTCAGATCCTCTTCCTCCTCTCTTCCCTCCCGCTTGTGCCTTTTGCTCTCTATATATTATTTTATGATGTTACATTACATTAGCTTTGTTTCATCACATTAAGGTTCGTGTCACTAATAAATGCAGTTAGATCACAGTCATGAACACCAGCGAACTGCCTGCTATAATTTGAGAAATCAGAGAGTCAGAGAATTATGAATGTAAATTCAACCAAAATGTGTGTGTGTGTGTTTATATGTGTGTGTCTGTGTCTGACAGCAGAGAGCCATCTGGGCTACAAATGATTTTTGACTGTTGTTGTACAGGCTGACCTAAAATAGCTGTGCTGACTGTAGAGCTGAGCTGATGGTTCCAGAAGGTTAATGAGAGAGAGAGGTAGTTTCGTCGCTCAGTCTCTGCAGAGATGGCAGTTTGGGAGGTTGTGATGAAAACCAAAGAAAAGAGGATGGATGAGACTATCAAAGTGAATGGAGTTTAACTATTTCGTAAATGCCTGCCCCACACTCCTCCATCTCATTTATATTCCAACCCATGCTCGTGGTCTGTGGGGTGAATCACTGAAAATGAATGCAGACAAGGACAGTGAGGGACACAATGGTCAGTGTATCAACATACCACTCATTAATTTGTTTGCAATAGATAAATTTAATGTTAATTCGGAGATAGGAGCATCCTGACAGAACAGCTTGGTGCTGTCAGTAGCAAGCTTTCCACTGTACAGCTAAGCACGCCTGTTCCTCAGGGTTACGGCAAAAACATTTCTGGGTCTATGAATCTTTAATGATCCTCTGGGACTCTGGTCATTATAGCTGCAGCGATAATAGTTGAAGTGGACGCTATTGTAGATATCATGACAAATTATTGCAAATAGTAGAGCTGATTGGGGATACAACAATAATATTATCAAGACTTACAGATTATTTAACCTGAACAAATAAGAAAAGAATTTAAAAGCAGAGATCAGATATAGGCTAACCAGAGATGGCGGTTTTGTGATGTATTACCTCCTATTAGAGGACACTGGAACAAGTCTGCCCACCAGTCAAAAGCAAGTGAGAGGGTCTACCGCAAGGCATTCTTTCTATCATTGGATCTGCCTTTGGTTAAATTGATCAAAAACTTGTACCAACTAATGCACGACTTGACTAATTGGACAATCAATTTAATAGTCATATGGAAGACAGAGCAGGAGGAGGAAGGCAGGAGATGAGGGGTGGTACTAGTGGGTGACCTAGATAGAGAGAGAGACAGAGAGTGACTAAGATAGGTGGAAAGGAAGAGAAAGGACTACGCTTGAAACACAGGGTGAGATAAATAAAAGTGTATCTCAAAACAACATGCAAGGATTATGTGAAGTGTATCCAGTAATTTGTTATCCTTTTTACTACAAATCTTTGTTTTAGGGTAAATATGACAAACATGCCCAGTCTGCGGGGACTAATGAGCAATATTACATGTATTAGCTGCTGTAATTTTTACTGTATGTTGTTCTTAATTTCAGTTATAGTAAGTTGAGCCTATTTTTGTGCATCTGTAAGGAAAAAGCATGAAGAAAAAGCAATTACACCTAAGACAGCACCTCTTTACTGGGATTGTGTTTACCTTGGTTTTGCTGACAATATTTGTCCTGTGCCAGGCTCTTTATCAGGCCATGGCAAAACTCACAGTGAAAATGCACTTACAGTGACATCATTGCCACTGTATATCACTCCATCAGTCACCAGTGCACTCGCTTTATCATGGTAACTTATCGCCCGCATTTCTCAGGAGAGCACCTATTCACACAGGCAAGACAACTTTATGCATTTCTATGAAAAAATATTATCCCTACTAAAGTATCTTGAGACAGCTTTCTTGTTTTTACAAATCATACACAAATATATTTTACCACCACACCAGATTGAACCAGCTATTTAAAAATAAAAAGAGAGAGAGTGACTCAGTGTGGATAGACGTGGCACGCCCAAAATACAAACAGAAAATGTAGGGCTCTAAATTCCAAATGGGGTCGAAAGAACATAAGGGAAAAGTGAACAAGGAGGGAGGAAGACACAAGATCACCGAGGAGAGTGGGCGAGGAGACACCCACAGTGACATGGAGAATGAAAAACCTGCTGAGAGAGACGCTAGTCATCACCCCAGCAGGAAGACAGCTGGCCTGGCCCCAACCCCTGTCGACACACCGAAGATTTACTCTGTCACAGGCCTCCAACCTCCTCATTATCATCTTTTCTATCACCTATCTCCCAAAAGGAAGGGACGATAAACCGAAGGGGAGGGAGGGAAGAGAAAGAGAGTAAGAGAGAGAGAGAGAGGGATGGAGAAAGAGGAAGACACCTCTAGATTTACATGTTTTAGAAACTGTGACGTATCCATTATCATGTGCTATAGTTTATTGTGCTTACGTCAAATGAAAAAAAATGGAGCAGAGAAAGGGATGAGCTGGCTGTTGAGCCATCAAAGCTGTTTTCTGTGTAGGCTTGCCAGCACTTTGGCGTTGTCTGCTGTTTCTCGCAACTTGGTAACTGAATACATAACCACACTCACATTACAGCACAAAGAGATTCCAGTTTACACATCAAAACAGCAATGAAGCGCTGAAATTAGATAAAAAGGACAGTTCTACACTTAAAGTACATAGGACACACATTGGTATTAATAATCAAAGGCTGAGATTATGCCTAGAACAAATAACATTTTGAATTGAATATAGATGAGTACTAGCTCCATCTGTAAGGGTTTTTGAATGTGTTATGCGGTGTGCGCTTGGGCACCTGTGTGTATTTTCGTTTCTTTGAACGAGGTGTGTGTTTTCGCACGGTGAAAGTGGAGATGAGAAGAAGTTAAAATGCATCCTGATGTTTGCCCTAAGACCTTGATTTCCATTTGTCTATCAGCGCCTGTTGGTGGAAGTTTCCATGCATATTGAAATTGATTTACTGCATTGTTGCATCAAGATATAACACACAAGATGCAGCTAACCACACAGGCAAGTGGGAACACTGAACACAGGTGCACATAGGAAAGTGCAAACCATTGAGACATTCACCAATTTGAATTTTAGTCACAAGACTGTGCTTGTGTGTTTGTGTGTCTTATCCAGCAGCTTAGGAATTAATGTTGTTTTTTTCCATATGTCACATCAAACCTCTTCAAACACGAGGAAAAAAAAGCAACAACTGAAAAACTGCTGAATCAGTTCCATCAGTTCCTCTTTTTCTGGTGGCTTGTGCACAGTCCCCCTCCCTTCCCAAATACCCCACGCTTAGTTGAGCCTCAGGAAAGACCACTTTTTAGGCTGCTCTGTTACAAAGCAGCTGCAAGCAAGTTCCACCAAACAAACCTCTGCAAAAAAATGGTTTAAGGTTATAGGATTTTAGGCCATGGCTGCAAAGACTCTGCCAATCCCAGCAAGGATACCGGATTTGCATGCAGCCTGAAAGGAAGTTCCATCCGAGGCTCAAGCCAGAGCAGATCTAGAGCATCGAAATTATGTTGTACTGTTCTGTACTCTCTGAGGATGATACACTGCTTACAACAACGCAGAGAACTGCTGCTGATTGTTGATCAACTGATAGGTAGCTTGTGGGGAACTAAGTTTTACCAGAAATGCTTGGGTGAGAAACTAAATGATGACAGAAAGTAAGCTGATGTGACAGAAAGACAAGAGGAAATGTAAGGAAGGGCATGCAGAGGGTCCAGTAAAGAGAAAAACAGATGCAAAAAACAACAAAAGTGTGATTGAGATGGAGAAACAGAGGTTATGTTATACAAAAGACCAGGAAACACAAAGAATAGAAATAATAGATGAAGAAAGTGAGACACGCACACACAAGAGGGAGAGACAGCCAGAGCTTCAGATTCTATCAGGAAGCTAAATTTGCCAGACCAACAGATCTAGCATTTGTGCTAAGGTGCCATTTTGTCAGGAAGTGACTGCTTCACAGCGACAATAAAAGTTCCTCTAGTTCAGACGATCCTGGCAAATTTGAACACTGACAGTAAAACTACTCAGCCAATATAATGGTACACTTAAGGTTTATTTTGACTCAACAAGAAATAAAAGCCTACAGAATGAGCTCAGGTGGCTCCAAAACGCAGTATGTGCCTGCAATACTTGTTTTTAAAAGTCTAAGAAATGCAGGAGGCATCTGTCATGTTTACTGACCACTGATGTGGGATCCACTGTCAGGAGGTACTGCTTTTTAGAAATATGAGAACTGACACTTGTGCATTTTGTTATTTTTGCATATCCTTCTGTTGGTACAAACACATATTCCTTCAGATGTTGGAGGTACGGTTAGCCACAGTGCAGTTCTCAGAGCCAGGAGTTCCTTGAAATAGCAATGATCAAATGCCTCCTTAAAGAATGCGACCTAGACCTGGAGCTATGTATCATTGTGGCTGGCAAAGTTCTTACAAGACTGAAAGCCCCTCAGGTAACCAGGTGCAGTTCAAAGTGAGTCTCTGAGAAAGCTGCCATTCAGGCTGAGGTAGTAGATATTAACATTCCTGATGTTATTCTTTGGCCGGGCAAGGTACTCAAGTAGCTGCTCTGCAACAAGTTAAAGGTGCTGTTCTGCATCAGTGACTGAAGACTATCAGCAGAGTCTGGAGCAGCATTAGAAAGTGCAGCCTGTACTTCATCAGCTTGATGCTCATATTCAGGTGCTCCAGAGGCACATTTAAAGGGAAGGGAAGCTAAGTAAAATCACAACAGACAGCACACACCCTGGACAGATCCATCAAAGCACAAAGTAGAAGAATGCCAGAGAGATGAGTGTTGTTAGATGCGATGGTTTCGTATGTTGACTCAATTTAAGATGACAGCTGCTGGACTAATCTAAAGGTGTTTTACGCTGCATACACAAGCTCCCAGAAGAGCACAGGTTATATAGAGAGTGTCGGTGCTACAGAATCTTGCTGGCTTTTCCATCACTATTCAAATTGGTAAAATATACAGTCTTCAGTGTCAGTAGGCTGTGGATCCTATAGAAGGGACAAACTGAGCCAAAGCAGACTGTTACTGTGGACAATGAAACCACGTAGTCTAGGTGCAGTACATGAAGTCTATATGCCTGCCACCTCGTTACTGAAAGTTTTCCTTATTTGTGGTACAGCCTCAGTGAAAAACAAAATAAATTAACTTTCAATTTCTATGGAGCTTTTTTTTATCCAACAACACCAATTATGCTTCATTGATTTCTCTTCCTCATTTTTGTATCTATGAAAGCAGCAGTTTTTGTGTTGGCTGGAGAGGATAAACGGAGAACATGAGACAGTTCATGCCTCTAACCTCAAGACAAGTACAATAAAACAAACTTTATGTCGGCAAAGTGAATCGTAAATTCTAAAGTCTAGATGCCTGATGCCTTTGATTCTGCTAATGTTAATTTTCTATATGTGACAACCACTTGTGTGCAGTAATGAAATGAGTGGCGCTCAGTAAATGTGTTGTTCTGTCTTTCTGCACATTCCCATAGAGTCAAGGTGGCTTCCAGACCTTGAAACTTGTACCATACAACAAGATACCCTTCCAACCTCCTGCCCCCACCTGCTTACTATTTCACTTTCCTCCTGTGTTATGTTATACCAGAAATATCAGCTGCTTATTTCGAGATCAGGAAATAAAGAAGCAGGTGGCTTGGTCATTTGACCAGGGAGAGCGCCCAGCGGTTTTGCGGTACGCCCACCCACAGGAGCAGATTGATTAATTCTCAGCTATGCATTACAACAATATTACTATGTAGAAACACAACCCATTGTTTTCTGTGTCTGAAAGACAAAAAGATGATGTTTCTGCTTTGATGGATTAAACAGGTTTAGCAGGTTTACCAAATACAAAGCTGTAGGCATCTGAAACACCGCTTCTACCTCTCTGCACAATTCAGGAGGCCCCCCTTTCATCTTGTTTAATTTGACAAAGCAACATTTTTGTTTGAAATTTTTACTTATAAATTATTTTAAGTAGATCAATTCTTGCATGGTAATTAAGATATCATTTCTTATTTTTTTCATCTGGTCTTCCCAGTGTCTGATTTAATCCTCCTACCTCCCTCCTGTTAGATTTGTTTACCTGTCCAGGCTCTTCCATCTCTCCTCCGCCTCCTCCTCCCGCTTCTGTGAGCCGTCATTGAGGTATCTAGTGACTCATGGAGTTCCCCAACCCACCCCTCCACCTCTTCCTTTTTCTCTCTCTAACCCCCCCTGTCCTCCACATCTTTGCATGATGGAGGAGGTTGTGATGAGGGGTCCACTCAGCAGGCGGTAGGCTTGGCCCAGTTAATGTGTGAACCACGAGCATCAGCTCAAATGAGCTTTTAATGGGCTCTGTCTACTCAAGTGCTAGCAGAGAGTGGATGGGGGAAGGAGGTTGGTGGAGAGAAAGATGAGAAGGAAGAGGAAACACAGGAGAGGTCAAGGAAGACAAGTGGAAAAAATAAGAATAGTTAATATTGGAATACACTGTAATCCAAGTTTTCTTATGTTATTTGTAAATGTAATATCATTTATTGATGGTTAAAACATGTTGGCCCACAACTAAAGCCAACCTGGTAAAACTGTGCAAAGTTGGCATTACAAAGTTTTATGGATTTGCATCTGCTATAGAAGCTAAATATATTTGTAGGTGAGTCTGAATCGTGTCTGGAGAGGCTAACAATGTTCAGGTTTAAGCTTTACCTATATGACTCAAACATAATCTAAAAATTCTGGACCAACATCCGAAACAGTGTTGAATCAATTTACTGTAACCTGGGATAATTACCGTGTCTGGTATTTCACACAGCCTGTTGACTTCTAAACAATACCAGATCATTTTGGAAGGATATCTTTAGAAACTTTTCGAATAATAATTTTCTGTCACTGTGTAGTCAAATTACCAGTTCTATCATTAAATCATCAAATGACAAAATATTACAGTTGTCAAAAGTTAAAAGTTGTCAGCAATTACTCAATGAGGTGAAAGTTTAGAAAGTTTTATTGAGCATTGGTGGAGGGTTTAGCAGTGCTAACTGCACTACAGTTTTGCAGAAAAGTAAACTTGGAGAAACCCAAAACAGTTTTTAAGTAAATGCTGAGCCATGACTGTTTTGTTTGCATTTAAAATATTGTGTGATGGGTAACAAAACACATTCATCAATCTGAAAGTTTATTATGTGCTTTGAAAAAAATCCAAACAAACTCTTTTCTAAGAGCTTAGTCATTCTGTTTAACCGCTTGAGTCACATTTGTCTTTTTATTCCTTAATTTTAGTTTTCTACATAAAGTTCATTGTCCAAACATCTAGTTGAGATTATTAGATCTGTTACATCTATCTCCCACCCAAGTATGCCATAAAATAATAAATATTCTAATCATAATAATCAATAATACTATATTCATGGAAGCACATTGTTTCATCACATGTTTGCTCAATCTGGATGGTATTCCTCCAATCTTTTAACCTTACGCAGAGTAGCACATAACTTAGAGAAGATTAATGGCACATTCCAAAAAGCTTAAGAAATGTAGAAAGAAAAGAGAGAAAAATTATGAGAGGTGCTTTTAAGTTATACTATACATCCTTCACTTTACCAAGTCTGCTTTTACTTACCTTTCCACTACAGTATTTCTGCTGCTACTATACTCCTTCAGTGATTTCCTATAACTCCCAGGATGACTTTGGACAACCCCTAGAGAGGAGCTGTGAACGCTTAATACCCATAAAGGACGTGAGAGCAGTTAAGCATTGGGTGTAAAGAAAAAGTAAATGTAATAGATAGCTTCATGTACAGTAAGTTTAATCTATGCATATTTTAGCATTAATTAAATAGTTTTCCCATTTCAGTGTTTGGTTACTTGATATGGTCTTTATCAATGTAATTAGAGATGATGCATTACATGTGTGACCAAATTAACATGTGAATTAACCAAAGATTAGCATTAATCGGAGATGGGAAGGAGAAAACGTTAGGTGATTGATGTGTTGACTGTGTGGCTGACAGAGCAGCAGACATGCATTGAACTGTAAATAGACACTTGATTGATATCACCCATTGTGCAATAGGGGTTAGGGGTTGAATTTCATCAGGGTGACTGGCATCATTAGTTCATAGCTGTGTGGGTGCAGCTTTCCACAGGTGCTGCAGCAACTGACGAAGTCTGTGGGTTTAGGTTCTGAAGGGTTTTAAAAGAGGATCACAGCTAGTCTTGATGCCAGAAGCTTTTGATGTTTGTTTTAACCTTATTATGTTTTAGGTTTTATTTAAACAATATAAGCATGCTGTTTCATTACTGTCCAATTTTCTGCAGACTGAAGCTTCTTTTTTTTTTCTTTAAAAATAATCTACTGCTTATTAAACCTGGCTTACCTTGGACCACGCAGGCGAGTTTCTTCAGAGTTACACGTGCTGTTACCCATGATGCCATGAGCTGAGCGGGCACTGGCCAGTATGGCTGACGGGCCTCACAGGATGAGAGGAGAACAGTCTGAGCTGTCAACAACATCCCAGCCCCCAGTAGGGACAATGTGGTGAGAGAGAGCCTGTTGACACCTGCTATCCACTGAATTCTCTGGGCTGATTCAGTTGTGACCTATTGATCTGACAGCTAGCCACATGTGGATATGATCGGGTTACAATTATATGATATGTGTATGAATATTTTACCATAGGTCTTTGACCACAAGAATACTCTGTTCCATATTATTGCAAATAGCACAAGCAACTCCCAATCACAGCCTCTATTTGATGCAAAATACCCAAGTTCTTTCTCTCTCTACATTGCCATGTCGTTCTCTTATTTCCTTTCCAGTCAGTTAGAGGTATGCAAATAGCAATCCCAGTCCTTTGTGAAGCTCTAACATTCATTGCATGGCATTTTCCTTCTTATAATGAAGAGTAGATGCAGTTTCCTACAGATAATCAAATGTCGGTGGGAAACAAAACCAGATGCTAAGTGGTCATTGAGGCGTGACTTGAGTGACTCATCCCCGATGCCACAAGTAAACAGCCTAGACAAATCTGCATGTGATAATTAAAAGCCAAACAACCCAAGGTGATAGCCGAACACTAGGTGCTTATAGTGGAGGCAAACCAGTTAACAGAAACTGGTGAGTACAGAACTGTCACATCACTTGCTCTGAAAATCACAATACTTCCTCATTACAAGTTAATATTCTTGGGAAACATGAGTAAAAATGATCCAGCCTACAAATTAGAAGACATTTCCTTATCCTGTAGCATCTTAGAAATATCTGAACTCTGTCCTAGAAACTTGTTAAATCCAGTTAGCCTGAACCAAACATCTCTAATACGACAAGACGCATGCATGCACGCGACAATAAATATATCAACAGCATCCAGCCGAGGGGTTTTTTAATTGCTACAAGTTGTTGACAGCCTGGTTGAGTCTTCAAGTGAAGGTATGGCTTTTTCAGCGCCATTTATATTTGGCTAGTACTAATGGCCAGCTGAGCCAAGAGGAGAGACAGTGAGAGACAAGAGAGAGGAGTAGTAAATAGAGTGGAGTGGAATATGATGAGATGATCATTAGTTGAGGTAAAAGAACAAAAGTAGGCGGTGCAGGAGGCCAAAAGGATGTGATAGTACAAATACAATCATGCAGACGACAAACCAGTAACACACAGCCTCACAGGCTTTTCTGTCAAACTGCATGAGGACTAATGTCTGCTGTCGATGACAGCGTATGCAGACTTAGCATTATCTTCTAGAAACTACAAATACTCCAATTACTATTTGGTCCTTTACACTATCAACATGTTAAAGATGTGTTTAGAGTACTATCACTGCTGTATCCAGAATCTAAATGTACCTATTCAAGTGTAGCCGTTGAAAACACACACACACACACACACACACACTCACTTACATCATTTGAAGGACGTAAAGGTAAGGCTGCATATAGATAGCTCAGCAATGAGAACGTTGGATCAAAGATCGCCACCACTCTACATGGCTTCTACTATGCTGCCCAGCTTTTTTGTAAAAAGCTCTGACATACCGGTTCACCAAATGAAACCCCTGTCATACACACACAAACACACATTATTAATATGGATGTAAGTATTCAATAGGAAAAGTAACCATGTAGGATTAGGTTTTGTTGTTGTTGGAAAAAATTAACAAGATAGAAAAGGCCAGAGAAATGAAATCACCCATGGCCATGAGGACGACGGAGCAAAAACAAAAAACAAAAAAAAGTGTGGGTTAGAGAACGAGAGTTGTTAAACAGACGGAGGTGTTGCAATAAGGTGGAGGGAAGCAACAGGCAGCTTTAGAGGTTACAGTCTGAAATTGTTAAATGAGGGAGATGGGAAACAGGTGGAAGAAGTTAAAAACAAGAGAAGCAGAGGAAGAGGTGACAGGAGCCTACCACCTTTTCTCTCTCCTTTCCTCTCAAGTTGGTACCTGATGGAAGCCCACCACAGATGTCTCAGAATTATAGAGAGAGATTGAGACAGACAAACAGATGAAGAGGACGTAATAGACAGATTTCAAGGTCTGTGGGAGAGTTTTGTGTTGAATTCATGTTAACTTTTGTGTGTGTGTGTGTGTGTGTGTGTGCTGTCAGTGGATAAAGGAGGGTTACTAGTAGAGAAGACAGAGAGACATGGACCACTCAGAGACTTTGTTTTTCTTCTCTCCCTACCCCCAAAATAATGTTTTCTGTTTTCTTTTGCATCAAGACGTCAGTAGAGATAATAAACCAGCCCGCCACAGTTTGGAATAAATGAACTCGGAGTTACTGACTTCCATGTGTTCCTGTTCGCAGGAAAGAGAATGAGTATTTGGTCCTGTCCCTCGGCCTTCCTCTGTTCTGAGATGGCTGTCTGAGAACTCTTTCCCAAGAATGCAAAATACCTACAGTGAGCCAGAAAGATTCTAGGCTTATTTAGAGTCAACAGCTGCGCCTCAACCCAATCTAGCTGAGGTGTGTGTAGGTGTCTGAATTGAGTTAGTTCGAGACGTGAAAAGACACACACACATACAGCACACCTTACACTGTTGTTTATCCTTTCTGTAACCTGTGGCCGGAGTCAGTCCTTTTAATGTGTTTAACCATGCCTACCTACTCCCCTACTCAGGCCCTTTCCAAATATCTTCCCATCAGGCTAGCGCACACATACACATTATTGACGCACACACCCCTGCATCCACACAGATGGAGAGCATGGTGAGTTTAAAACATTAACTTGAGTCCTTTACCTACTTCTGTTATTTTTGGACCTTCTCTTCCTTTTTATGCTTTATGCTCATACAAGGACATGCACACATACAGTGTCTACACACACACATGTACATTTGGGTCATATTATACAATAAGGTACATAAACAAGTACCGCTCCAGCAGCATTAACGCTTATGTGTGTGTTTGGATGTAGTAGATGCTTCACTAGTGAGTTACTACCTCAGGCGTCTGAGTCAGTCACTGACCAGCTTCACTGTAGCAGAGTGTGGGGTGTTTGTCTGGGTCGAATTGGGTTTTTCCCAGCACAAGGAGCCATGTTCTATAAAGGTGCATATTTGACTTGAGAGAGGCTTTTGTCCCTTTTATGTGTATGTCATTATTCAGACTTATTTCTAGCTTGCAGTCTTCACAGGACATCAAATATAATATACACAACATCTTTGAATATTTTTAAAGGCTAAAATAATTTCAGCAGTTACGTAAAAAAAATTGTGATCTTTCTGAGGCCCCTTTCTCACCATTTGCTGTATAATGAATGAAATTAATGAAGATAATAGGTTAGTTAAATGGTTCATGGCAGTAAACAAAATGATATTGATATTGTGGATAAAAGATTTTGTATCATTTGTACTCTGGCTGTTGTAATAGTGAGAATACGACTATGCTGTAGAAAACATTTTTGGTAGTTATGTTTGGTGAAGGCTGTGTCAGCCTCCTGTTTATATCACTCAGTTGCAAATATTATGCACTATTTTGTTTCTCAATGGATGAACAACCACGTCAGAACAATGTAGAATTACCTTCAGAGTATACAACATACAGCAGGTCCAATCTCTTTAGTTAAGATGCAGGTCTTAAGGTGTTAAACAATTCTGGGCTACACAGATGACAAAAAATATGACTTTGCAGCACGTAAACTAATTTAATAGTACTAATTCTGACTCAGGAGACGCCTGAGCACAAAGACAGACAAACTGTTAAATACATCTCATCCCCTTTGTTCCCTCTGCATATAGGGGAGAGGACGAGAAACATAGACAGAAAAGTGGTTTGGAAGGAAGGAGCTATAGAATATGAAAGCAGGTCTGCAGTAAAAATCCACATTCACTTGTCAGAAGCCGCTTTATGGCCAAATGTCCACGCTGAGGATGATCAACCGAGCGCATCACTTGCGTCTGCTTTTCTGGAAAAGGAACAGACTTAAACTTCAGAGTCAGAAAACTTTATTCTCTTTCTTGTTTCATTTGATCAGCCCATCCGGCTCAGAGCACGAGCAAGATTTGACCAGTAACTTGAGCCACACAAACAAAACTCTAACTAGTCTCCAAAGTTTTGTTGAGAAAAGTTGCACGTTCTGGAAGAAAAAGCAACATTATGCCTGAATAGGGTCTGCTCATTGAAGTGGGCTGCCTAATAGGACAGGAGCTGTCGGTATCTGTGTGTATTGCAGCCATCTTTTGTTTATCTCTCTGTCTTTTTCTCCCCTACATCCTTCCCTCCATTCTCTTCTCCTCACTCTCTGTCTCTGTTTTTCCCAGGGGGAAACATTTAACATATTCTAGGACATTGTGGTGTCTCTGCTGAGATCATCAATGGGACAGTCATCATACTGGTCGTGAGCATGCTCGTCAGGTACATGCACCTTATGCACGCTACTATACAACCAACCTCCATCCACCCAGTCTCAGACGCCAGATTTGACTCTGAAAACAAAAAAGTATGCTGACAACAGCGACTTTGTTTAAAATACACACTTTTATTTTACATACAAGAGGAAGAGCAGGAAGAGAGGGGCATCGTGGGAGCTCACACACTGTTATGGGACAGCTTATAAAAATGCAGGGACAGGGTATTTTGGATATAGATTGGTTAATTAGTAAGTGTGTTGTCATCCAGGATTCTAATTGGTGGCAACTTGTCAACCAGAAGCAGCTGAAGTAGGCCCTTGTGAGATTAGTGGTTAGGCTCTAAACTGCTGTGAAGTACGCGCTGGGGTGTGTGTGTGTGTGTGTGTGTGTGTGTGTGTGTGTGTGTGTGTGTGTGTTTGTGTGTGTAAAAGGCAGGCAAAGTTAGTGCCCATGCAGGATTTTTACAGATTTTGAGTTTTGCTGATAACAGTCATGTTCACAATATATAGTTGGTTATAAAATACCGCTTTCACTACGATTGTGTTATCATTTTACAAAGACATTGTTTATTGATCAAATTTCATTTTTTAAATCAGATAACGTACTCTTCACCCGATAAAGTATAACAGATTTTTTTTCTTTTTCACATTTTGATAATGTCTAGACTGGCAGGGTATGTTTTATCGCTTACTTTGGTGCTGTCTGTCGCCTCGACAAACAAGCTAACAGTGGTACTATAGCCTGAATGCTACAGAAGTATAGCTATGGAAATTGCCTGTTCTATTTAATGTGTTATTGGGAACAACAAAAATATTAGATATGTTTGGTTTTCCTGTATATTATTCTAGGTAATCTTCTGCATGACTTCTGTGAGTGCAACAGTCACAGAAGGTAGATGCTAAATAACATCATAAAAGCTGATGGCTTTTTGGTCTCTTTCACATTGTAGCATGTCAGCGGAGATCTTTCGCACAATTTGTGCCATGTTGAATTAGGAAACTCTAGACATCAACTGCTAGTTTCACTGTAATTCAGAGAGATTTCATCAGCTTCGTTGGGTGTCATTTTGAAATATCAATGCATTTCTACTACATGAGAAGCAGGCCAATCATTAACTGAACTGGAAATCACTACCCCTAGTTTGCACTGGTTCACATGTACTGAATGCGCTGTGTATGTGTGCATGAATGCTTGCTTGTGTTTCTGTGAGTTTACTAAATGTGTGAATTGCAGGTCTGTGGGTGGTGCCTCTTGTGCATAGGTTTGTATGCACGCCTGTGTGGAAAATCCTGAAAACAAGATTGAGATTACAACAAAAGCCTCCATTTTGGATGGTAATACAGAGAATCAATCACTCTGTCAAATAACACTGACAGAATTTTAATCGCCTGACACAGCCTGTCAGTCTTTGATCAGCTGCTCATCACATTGTTCTAATGTATTCTTATTACATTCTACTGTGCTCTCTAAAACCCTGATATCCATCCAGTGGGCTGTCTCTTTGTTTTCAGAGAGCTCTACTGCTTGATTTTCATATTCATATCCTTAGTGCGCCAGTTGTTGCTATATTCAAAATTTTGGCCATCAGGGTCGTTCAAGACACAGTATTCAAATTGTTCGCTTCCCTCCTTATTGCTGTAATTAAATGGTTGTCATTCTCAGCTGTAGGTGGAATCTGTCTTGGCATAAACTGCTCATATCGCCCATCCATTCGTCTAGACAGCTGTCAGGGCCGAGTTACAACAGTGTACACCGCCTGTCATCCAAAAGTGTCAACAGGTCCCTCTCTTTGTTGCTGTTGAACGCTATAAGAAAACTGTGTCCTCACCTTCAATCACAAATTAATCACAAATTAGCCGCTAAAGTCTGGCTCCTGAAGAGAGAAGATCAGGATGATCTTCTCAAATTCCTCTCAGACAGATCTGAGAGGAAAGTTCCACAGCCCTTTGGCTCTTTGGGTTCCTCCTTAAGTGCATTTCAGTTTTTCACCGGATCCCTGGTGTATTTTGGTCAGATCTCAATGATGGACTGCTGTGAAAAAGTGCCATTTATAGGGATGTTGCTTAGAAAATACCCCCACTCCCTCCACTGATTTTAATGACACCCTAAACACACTACACACCCACGTGATCACGAGAGATGTTTACCTCTGAACCCCAGGTCCACTGAAACGTAATCCACACCTGTGTGCGCCTCGTTTCCCAGAAAGGTCAAGCAGATTTCTCCAAAGCTTAGGAGCCACCAGAAACACCCCCTGCGGAGTTTTTGACACGGGCCTTGTACCGGGCGCCGGAGGAGGAGGAAGAAGGATCATGGACTTGTCAGGAGGGCGCCAGGCACGTCAGACTACCCTCCAGGGCCTCCATGACCTCAAAGGCCCTCCTGCTGCCGGGAAACTGCTCCACACTGGAGAGGAGAGTGAAAGAGAGAGCAGTTGATAGGGAATAAGAGGGAAGGAGATGGGGAGAGGGGCGCTATAGGAGCACAATTTAGAGGTTAGATAGTGTGTCAAATCAAGTCAAATTTATTTATATGGCTCATTTTCACAGAAAGAGATTAGATGGGGGGTAGAGAGAGAGAAGAGGAGGAGAGGGATGCAAGGATATGGAGGTCTGCTGAGCAGAAAGAGATTAGAAGGAGAGGGACTGGGAGAAGGGTGAGTTTCTGCGACATTAGAGGCAAATGTAAAATGCTGGCACTCAAAGTGAGGCTGTGTACCTACGCTAATGCAGTTTTATATGGAGATGTAAAATCGCTGTGTTCTTAAGTCAGACATACGACCTTCAGCACGCACACACACACGCCTTTGCTTCACACAGGCCTCAACTCAGCACACATTTCACGTCCATAGTATTCTTCCTCTATGCTTCATGCACCAATAGATCAAGCAGGCTAAAGAGATGAGAAGAGGGAGGAGAATGAAGAGAGCAGGAAAGGAGAGGAGAGGAGACGCAAATGGAGGAGCCAAAGGAAGGAGCAAGAGAGGAACTTTTTCTTTTTTTTTACCTTCTGATGTGTTCAAAGCAGACCTATTGGCTTTCTTTTTCTATACTTTTCTCAGCCCCCCCCTCGCACTCTCTCTCGTCTCCATCACGCTCTTTTTCTCACCATCTCTCTGAAGTGCCCACCGCTGCAGGTCATAGTGTAGTAGACTTTGAGTTTTCTCTGTCCTTTTTGCTAACCGTGTGTGTGTGAGAGAGAGAATATGTGTGTGTGTGTTGAGTTGGATTATATGGGTGGAGCTGCATAGGGCCTGGCATCTGGAGCTAAGGAGCCATGATGAGGCAAGGAGAGCAGAGACAACCAACCATTCCTCCCGTCCTCCTGTATCCCACTACCCTGACACACACACTCATGCACACACACACATTATACAAACACATATGTGCTCCCCTGACATCCAACGTGTTCATCTTCCATAGCAAGCCCACGGCTGAGTGAGGGGAAAAATAACATTGCACAGGACCCTATGGGAAAGAGAAAGGAAAAGAACTGAATTTCCTGGGAGATGGAGGGAGGATAAATGAAAGAAAGGTGAGCTTTGAAGAGGTTGAGGGGCAGAGGTCACTACAGAATAAAAGAGGGAGACAGAAACAACAGAGGGAGGTGAAGGAGGAGGGGATGACTGCCACCAGAGACGTGGTGAGAGGAGAGGGCGGAAAGGTCTCGGCTCCTGGAGAAAGAGCACAGGGATGGGGGAGGAGGGGGAGTGAATAGACGAGGAAGTAAAAGCTCTGGTGGTCACAGAGGAAGAGAGAAGGCTGCATGAATTAATAATAAAGGAGATGTACTAGAAACACATACACAGATATTTTCACATAATAAAATAAAATAAAGTAGTGTACATGTCCCACATTCAGTCAATTTATAGTCTGTATTTATTTATTTAGTTGAATGAGGACTTTTTTTTGTCAAGCGTCTCTTTACCAACACACTCCACTAAGTTTCAACCTCCCGCTCTCTCAATCCTCTGTAACTACCTCTCTCTACCCATATCTACCTCTCTCTCACTATTGTTCACGGGATTACGGCTCAGTGGGAAAAGCTGCTGCTCATAATTCGTTCTGCAAGCTGTCATCTTGAGCATCTTTGCGAGTGTGTGCATGACTGTGTGTTCTTGTTGTTTATGTTGTTAAGAGAAGCTGTTACATTTTTACACCTTCACCCTTTTTTGGTTAAAGTTCAGGTGAAGGTTAGTCATGTAGTGGACAGGCAGGAGGGTTGCATGTGGGGATGTGTGATACACTCTAATATAATGCATACTTGGCATGTATGTATGAGGAGAGGAAATTCAGAGAATACCTTTAGGCGTTAGGTATGTATACGTGCCTGCATATGTGTCTCTGTGTGTGTGTCTGAGCTGTTTAAGCTTTGGGAGAAAAACAGAGGGGCTGTCAAAAGTTCCTCTCCCCCCTGTCTCTCATCACACAGATTAATTAGGGCTGACAATGGCAAAACATCTTTAGGCAGCCAGCCCACATCAGAACCACTTTTTTCCACCACAAATCATTAGGATGGATGTTTCGGTCCCACGCGTAATTCATCCTCTGCTCGTGGGTTCCTTCCCCCTATCTCCCATCCTCTTTACCCAGAATCTTCTCTGAGGGTTTTTGATAAGGCCGTTACTGTCCGATCAAACAAACGAAAATGTGTTTTTATAAAGTAAAGAAACTTGTTACCGATATATGAGAAGAAATATGATTAAGAGGCAGATTGTGCGTATCTGTCCCACTCATTAACATCTTTCACATAGCGTGAAATATATTCATTTCTTTGTTTGTCGGTACATATGAGTGTGTGCATGCAAGTATGCATATGAAATGCACGCACAGATGTGTCTAATAAAAGCTGATTTCCATTTTGTTGGATTAATTAGCATGTGGGTATACATGCCTGCATTTGCATGTGTGCAGAAAACACAAAGGGAAAGTGGAGCATGAAAGAAAGAGAGAATAGAGGGATTATAATCATGTGAGAAGTAGCAACATACTCAGGAAATCAGGGTAGCCTCAGGCACTTTAAAAAAGTCTCATTTCAAGGCCTTTAGAAATGTTGTTGTGTCTTTATTACTGTTGTTAAATGGTATTTTGTGTTACTTTGTAATGACAGATTTCCTTGCACTGAGATTGTAGAGTAGGTTTATTTGTAAAACAAGAAAATAATAGCACTTAATGTCCTGTAAGCATTAATTACAGCTCTCGCTAGCGGTAATGCTACATTCCAGTGAACGGAGTGTGTGTGAACAAATGTGTTCAGTTGCCTTGTTGGTGTCTTTATTTTTGTGTGTGTGTGCATGCATGTGACTATGTGAAGTAGGGGAAAGTTTGAGTGTGTTTATTTACGTGTGTGTATATACATACCGTATGTATGTATATACGGTTTGTATAGGTGTGTGTGTGTGTGTATGCTACCATGTGGCAGTCCTTTCCCCTTGGTGTTCGTTACTTACTGGGCTAAGGATCCTGCTGTGTTAATTAGGATCAAGGGGAGGAGAGAATGGGATGAGGGGGAAGGGGGTGTTGGTGTTGGATGCAAAGTATCAGAAATGTAGTACAGTAGAAATGAAGAGATGAAACGAAAAAGTTAAAATACAGGAGGGATGCAGATGTGTGGCTGCTGGGAGGCGAGTATCTTTCGGAGTTAGGGAGCATTGGAATTAAAGCCCTGTAAAATGTGTCTTTATCCCTTGTGGCATGCAAGGGAGATTTATATATGATTGTAAACAAGCAGCATTAGCTTCAAGCTTAGCTTTGAGCGGATTCATGCACACAAAAAGTTTTGGACTAAAAGGAGGTTTTGATGCCAGATTATTCCAGTTACAGCAAGTAAATATTTCCTCTCTGCTCTGCTTCTGTGTTCTACATGAGGCTACTGTTTCCTGTGTGTGAAAGCCCACATTTCCAGCATGCAGAGAGAGAGAGAGAGCAGTCTTGGAGGTCGAGTGGGAGTGGGGCACATCTGACTATAGCTTTGGCAATTGACAGATTGAATGAGGCACGGATGTACAGTGATGAAAAGTTAGAAATGACAGAGAGAGCCACTGAGCAGGTATGGGATCAGAAGATGGAATGATTTACATAATGAAAAGATGGGAATAAGAAAGGGATGGGTTGGAGGTGAGGGGAGGATTATACTACAGTATGTGGTATCAGATTGTGGGGGTGCAGCTCTGTAAGTTGCAGATGATCTAAGAATGCAGTTTCCTATTTAGGTCACACACACACAAGGGACGACTGGAACAGGAAAGACACATCATTTAGGTGCTGAATTAATTTGCTTGTTTGCACAGAACATTCTTTTATGTGTAAATAACTTTCCTGGAGAGAGCATCCTCCGCTAATCTGTGGAATACAGCATGTTTTCATCCCAATATTGATGAGGGGGGATCACTCTTAGTCTCGCATTTTTCGTATGAAATAGAGATATATTGCATGTGTAGTACAATTATCAGAGTGGGAGAAAAGGGCAGAGACAGCAGGATACCAGGAAGACAAGGTAATGAAAAATAAAACAAAAAAGAAGGATGTGCTGAATAAGTGATAAAACCTGAGAAAAACAATAGCAAAAGGAAAAATATTTCAAGTCTACAAAAGGAAGTCGGTTTTCTAGGAGACGTTACAGGTCTGTTTATTACGCTCCAGGCAAGAATGAGTTGTCACTGGTGGGTTATGTAATGCAGTAAGCTCATTATCTCGATCAGGTTACCTGTAGATGATGCAGGCTGTCTTTTGGCAGGTGGGGCAGTTGTTAATGTCCTGACCAGTTCTGTATGAGCTGCGACTGTAGAAACAACAGATGTAAAACATTCACACACACTCGCCAAAGGAGTTTAATTGAACAGCTGTGCATAGATGCTAACTAACGGCACATAACACTTGTTTTAGTCATCCGCTCTGATGTTTTTAACATTATTTAAACAACTATTTAGTTTTTGTAACAGCCAAACTAGAGTCTTTCTAAATTCAACATTGTACAGTAGAGGAGGAACAACAACAGGCCGAGCTCCTGGCTGGAAAGAGTCTTGCTCTCTTGACTGCTGATGTCACAACTGTTATTGCTCTCTCCACCTACACATACTCAATGCGGCAACATCAGGTGTGTTCTCAGGGGGTTGTCAAAGGGCACAAAATAGCTTGTGATGTTTAGTGCATGTGATGTACTCCAGGAGGACTATCCAGGACATTGCTTGAATAGTCCCAGTGGGTGAAAATGCCTGTTTAGTATTCCAGGCAGGTGAAAACAGTCACTAAACATAGTTTGCTGTGACCATCTAGGTAGTTTGGGAGCCAAACATTACATGGCATAAATATTATAAGTGTGGGGTTCAGGAAACATAATCTTAGAGAATAGATTTGTTGAAAATTGTCTTGCATAATGATTACACATGCAAAACGTGTTAAGACCACAGAGTTAAATACAGTGCAGAAATGTTAGAAAATAAAGTTGGATTAAAAAAACAAAACCTGACAAGCTCATGCTGACTGCCATGTAATTAAAACACTTTATTTTGCCAAGATATTTTGGGTGCCCCTGTACTGAACTGTGTAGATGAGAGAGTATCTGATTTATGTTGATAAAATGGACATTTTAATTACATGGCATCATTTCTTCTCCCCTACCAGTCTTTATCAAAGACAACAACGAGCAAGAGAAGACAAGCATTTGCTTCAGGAGAGGAAAAAGAAAACGAGGAGCTGAGCACAGCGACAACCCTTTAGCTCAGCCGACACTTTTATCACAGCGGCCCACTTAGAGTACTTTCATTTCTGTCACAGCGTTAGATACATGCAGCCCCTCTTCCTCGCCGGTTCTCTTACTTTTCTCCCTTTTCTTATGTCTTCTCCTCTATCTTTCAATTTCTCTCTCTTTCTGTCTCACCCTTTCTCCTCAGTCTGCTTTTTTACCCCCTTTACCCTGTATGAGGCATAAGCATCCTCACAACAAACACACACACGTACAGACACTCAAGGATATAAATACATAATCTTATACAGTCACACTCACAGGGCAGGACAACGTGTACACTGAGTTTAGGAGCCTTATTGTGCAGCTTAAACATTAATTGCATTTCTCAAAGGTAATCTGATGGGGATTAGTCTGGAGCTAGAGACATCTGTTAACCCTGAACAGAGAAAAGGAGGAATGAAAGGGATGGAGGGAGTAAAAACATGTATAGTGAGAGCTTAGATGGATATGTAGAAACATTATTGTTTGAAAGAGATGAGGTAAGAGGTTAAGGAATGGATGTTAGTTTATTTGGAGGAGAAAAGGAAGCGACTGGCACGTGTGAACGAAGGAGCTGAGGTTTAGGGCGTGGGAGAAAGAAATACTGACATAAAAGGTGAAATTGTGAAGAGGAGGATGAGGAGGTGAAGACTGCAGAGTGATAGACGGAGGAGAAAACAAAGCAGCGTGACTGCCCAGCATGTGACAGCAGGGAGGAGAGCAAGGAAAGCCTTGTCAGAGCAGGAAAAGGGAAAAATTTAAAAAAAAAAAAAAATGGCGGGGCAGAGGATGGATGGAAGAAGTTGGCATGATATCACGGTACATATGAGGAGGTGAAAGATAAGAGGAGAGAGAGAGAGGAAGGGCATTAAGAACGGATGAAAGATGGGTGCGAGGGCGGAGGAGGAGGAAGGGATGAATGGCTTGAGGCGGGTTGAAGGGCCTCGGAGAAAGAGGGAGGGAGCAGATTGAAATGAAGTGAGCACGGAAAACCAACTGGGATGTATGTAGAGGAGAGGATGAGTTAACAGTAAAAGAACTGATGAATTTGCTTCGGTGGGAAGTGCAATATCGCTCAGGGATGCTGGTACAATTGGGACTACATATCCTATAAGGTACATAAGATAAAAGGACAAAGGAGATGTAAGGATCTGCTAACACTGACTACAGGCTGGCAGGTATCACATATCCCTACAGGACTGGATCAGACACACACACACACAACCACTACAGCAATTCTCCACAGGCCTGACATTTAAAATCTATTACACAGACTTGAAGGCCTGTCGGTATATATTGCAATAAAAACTCAAATATGCTCTCTTCTCAATCTTGTGCTCTCCTTTGACACCTACTTTTCCCCCCTCTCCTTCTTCACTTTATCACTCCAGCTCACTCTCTTTCTTAAGCACATGCTTTTGCAGTCAATACCTCTACCTCTCCTTTATCTTCTCTCTCTATCCCTTATCCTCATGGCTCTGTCTTGTTTTTTAACCCTCATCCTCCATTTTCTCGCCTTTCCTTTTCCTCCATCCCCCCCAACTCCCCTCTCTCACCCTTCGCTGAGGGCCTTGCTCTTCTCCAGGTCTTGAATGACGTTGAGAAGCACCTTGATCTTCTCCTGATTGGACACTAGGTTTTCCTCCACGCTCTGCAGCTGCCTCTCCAGCCCACGCGGCGCGTTCCCCAATTGTCCGCTCAGCAGTCCTCCCGGAGCCCCGTTACATTGTGCTTTCATATGAGTCTTACAAGGCAGTGTGTGGTCGTCAAACAATTTGCTCTTCTGTTTCGTGTAGTCCTTGAGTTTGATCCGTGTGGAGGATGTTTGTTTGGGGATATTTGTGGCCTCCTGGGTGTTTTTGGTTTGCGTTATGGGCGTAGTCGGTTTGGAACAAGTCGTTTTAGGGGAGTTTTTTGGCGGGAGAATTGGGGTGTTGGTGGATTTTGGCTCGCTGCTAGGGGGAGGAGCTAGAGGTTTAGAGGGGATGCGGACTATTGTGTGTTGTTGGTGCGCATGTTCATTGGCCTGCTGGAGTTTACCCACGTTGTGTTTCGGTTTGTCAGTAGAATGTGGTTCCGTCACATCTGCGGACGGCGTGTGTGCTCGTTGTGTATGTGTGGTAGCCGTGGTCCTGCCTGTGTTGTTGTGTATGTGTGCGTCTGTTGTTTGCGTGGCCGAGTCTTTGTAATGAGTAAAGTCTGCAGAATGCGGCCTCGTCTGCTGCTTCGCGTCTCTTGTTTTGTTCTGACTGTGCGATGTGTGGTTGGAATGTGAGCTGTGTGTTTTTGGTATGGTGTGCGACAGCTGTGGTATTTGCGAAGCTTTTACAGATGTGTGCGTGGAGGTGTTTGCTGTGTCTGTGTTTTTGGTGTAAGACTGAGAGTCCAGAGCAGAGTCTTTCCTTGACTGGTTGGGGGCCACAGACAGTTTCCTCGGTGGATTAGGTAAAGTCTGGCTGGCTGTTATTTGATTGACAGCCCTCCTCCGACATGCGCCTGTGCACGGTGTAATCTGTGATCGCCTCCTCCCACAAGTCCCACACAGGCGAGGCGGGGAGGTCGTCATCACCCGGCAGGGCCGGGGTGGGGTGGCGTGTGCGGCCGTACAGACGCTTCCCGTCTTTAATACTGAGCGATGGCCACCCTCCCCTCGCAGTGACTGCACCCTCCTCCTCTCACAGGCTGGCTCCTTACCTTCTGTGGCCTCAGTGCAAACCCCTCCCACCACATCAGATGCCACTACACTGCCATTTGTATACCGAGCTGTCCTTTTCCCTCTCGTGTCCTTGGGGTTTGTCCGAATAGTTTTGATCTGGCAGTAAACTCCGCTGCCCGACCCTTGTGACCCCATGTCGTCTTGTGTCAGGCTGTTGATCTCGTTCTGAGAAGTCTCCTTGGACACCGGCAGACTGTTGCTGTCACTTCTGATAACTTCTGTTTTGTCTGTTGCCATGGCGAGCGGGCGATGTGTGTTGGTTGGCTGGCTGCTGTGTCGTTTGATGGAGGGGAGAATCCGCAGTCCGGGAGATGTCTGCACCCCGACACTGCACAGCGGGCCCCATCGCCCCCCTGCCAGGGGAACCCCCAGGGCAGGCACCGGATTGGTTGGGTCAGCCACCCTCCTGCCCATACTCCTCTGCAGGACAGCTCAGCCCCCTGAGGAGCTGAACGGGGTGGAGGCAAGCGATGACATCGGCCAACGTCGGCAGGATTATATCCAGTAGAAAGCAGGAATGTTTCCAGCTCTCGATCACCCAAATTAATTTGTGTGTTTGTGTGGCAGTGTCAGAGAGTTTGTATGTGGAAGGTGGAGACAGGAATCCAATATCCAATAAGGTTTTAAACTCTCAATGTCCTTCCATTAATGACCTCCTTACTAGTTTGGCTACTTCCAATTGGACGTCATTGTCAAGGCTTTTTTCAGTCTCTGACCAGTTTTCTGTAAATTATGAGTTGGATGGATTCTCTGGGCATTGCTGGTTTGCTCTAGAGAGAAAGAAAAAAAGAGAGGCAATGAATGAGAGGGATGACAGAGGAAAAGAGCGAGACAGGGAATAAATGGTAAGATTGCCAAGAAGACGCAGACATTAGGCAAGTAAAGCACCATATAAAAGCTTCAACCTCGACTGAATGCACACACTGACCAGATCGATAGAACTCTATCAACCTCTTATTAGACCAGCAGGTGGGTGGGAGTTACAGAGGCAAAACTCTAAATCTCATCAAGTCGTCTTTCTTGAAGGAACAGAAAAGACTAGAGATATCTTAAGGGTAATAGTGAATGTCTCTATAAAGCAAGTTGCACACGCTCCCCCAGAGCCTTTGTCAATAAATCTTATAAATTTAGGACTGCGGTGGATGTCATTGCGGCTTGTCATTATTTGATGACACAGAGTGACACAGCAGTGCGTAAACCAATGATGCATCATGCCCTGACATCGCTCATGGAAGCTGTTCGGAAATCTGTTTAAAAAGTTCATGGTAGTGTTAAGCTCTGCATCACTGATCCTGCCCGTCTTCCTGTTTATTTTCTCACTGAGGTAGACAGGCATGTTGCCTAAAGTCAGTGTTAATATATCTTTCCTTTTTTTAGAATTAGTTTCTGAGGCAGCAAACTTAATTTGAATGCATAGCTAGGTTATGTTAAAGCCTTCTCTGGATTAGTATTAATATGCTTAGTCAAAATTGTTTGGATTGTTTGTGAGGCGAGCAGAATTAATGATATGATCCTAATTACCTCAGATCAGTGAGAAAGTGACAAATTTAGTCCTTAAAATTGCACTTTGACACTGTGATTAGCTGATAGAATTGGGGCAAGATTTTTGCCTATGAGGAAACTGGGCCATTGCAGCAGCAAATATTGGCAGGGTGCATCATATGCACATTGCACATATGCAATTTATTCAGTATATAGCAGGATTTTGACTAAGCATATTTTGTCTAAGCTTAATGCAAAGGCTAGAGCAACTTTTTCAGGTTAAAGGATAGCTCTCATTTGAGCTAATGAACTCATTTTATCATGCATATTTAGCTCCTGAGGGTAATTGACAGTGCTGTGGTTTGTAATCCTGTGCTTTTGTTGTGTGACTTCAGGATCACTGCACAAAACACAAGCACCAGTGCTTTTTAGACATGTTGTAGATTCAGGTCAGCAAATTTCTTCTGTCCACCTACATTTAAATCAGACTTCTGCCCGCCTGTGATCTCTCAGTGCCACTCAGGAAAACAATATGCATTTGATTCCTGAATAACAGCACTTTCAGATGCCTGTTCACAAAAGATAATTTATGCAGGAAATTAGGTTAGTCCAAGGAACTAGACTGAAGTTGTCTTTATGTCTTCATCATTATTTGTTTGTTATTTTTCCTCCTGTCTTCACATCAGTGTTGTCTTTTCATTACAGTCACTGTGTGATGTTAAACCAGCTGGCATGCACACATACTCACACATGGCTAGAGAAAGAAAAAGAGCTTATTTCATGCCAGCTGGTACAACATCACAGCACAGATGCTTGCTGTATAGGGTCAAGGCTGGAGCAGTGCAGTGTTTTTCAAAATAAATTAAATATGGCCTTGTTCACCCATTAGTTTTTAAACCCACGAGATTATGAACAGAAAAGTTTTCATTAGGATGCTTGTCTCGAAAGCAATGGCAAACGGCAGTTTTCGAAATGTGCCCGTCAGCAGTGGACCTGTAGTAGTTAAAAATTTGTTCCCATCCCCGGACAGGTACTAACTCAACTTGACTGTGATGAGGCTGACTGCTGCTCTGATAGTTAATATGTATTCAGGATCAGGTTCATGCACACATTCACTCATACCAATGCTCTGTGTGACCTATATCGACTCATTTTGAAGCCTGATGATAAATGCTCTTTTGACAGCATGAGTAGAATAAAAATGGACATTTTAGCCATTTCATTCTCTTTTTCCCTGACAGCAAGTGTAATTAATATTGTCAGACTCTTTGGAATTTCAGTTTTCATTTAAGATCATAAAATATTTAAAACCGAATGAATACAGTTTATTATGCTGGTGGGCCTGCCCATGGGCCGCAGGATAGGATTGGGAGCAGTTTAAATTTAGATTGTTTTCAGTCTGCATCCCTCTTTTATTAAACTTTCAACGTGTTGGCTGAGACAACAGTCACAGCCACACAGTACTGTGCACTTAGTACTCATGAAAAGTTCCTGGCAAATAGTATGGCTTGAGAGCATCGCTGTCAGACAGTGGGGCTTTGAAATGTAAGGTTTTTTGCGTATGACACTATAGATCAAAGACGTTCTGCTTCAGTGACATATTGCTGCTATTTATATAAATATCTTGACAGTGAGTTTGGCTCAAGGACTGCTGCATTGCCTGGGAGCTGGCACGAGGGTCACACATAATTGACAGCCCAGACTGTTTATGATTGGTTACCATGGTACCTATGGTAACCATTGTCCTGGAGTGGTATACAGAGGTCTCGACCCACAGTTCACACATCCTTTCAGGGGGGTTTTCTTTCTGGTGTGTGAGTGTTATTTTCTGTGTGTGTTCAAGTGTGTGTGTGTGTGTGTGTGTGTGAAATCTATTTGCAAAGCAGGCCACCGGGTGGATGAGAAATGGACTGAGATGTGTTGTTTGTGAAAAGAAATTGCAGATGATGATGATATTTTTCCTGAGAGTGTGTGTGTACGTGTGTGCGTATGCATGTGTTGTCAAGCAGTGTGCCTTGGGATTCAGACGTCACCAAGGTACTCTTACCTGCAGCTCATTTCAAGCATTTGTCTTCTTTCTACCAGCAGCCACAATCTAGACACCAGACACCTGCTGCAACAAACTCTCTCTCTCTTCTCTCTCTCTCTCTCTCTCTCCTCTCTCCCTCTTGCTGTCACCGCCTATTTATGTATCTGTGAATGTGTGTGTATGTGTGTGTGTACCATTTCAAGTCCTGACCTGCAGGCTGCCAGGCAGAAAGTGACACCATATCCTCAGAAATCAGTCGCCTCTGTCTTTTTACCCCTCGCTTACTCTCTCTCTCTCTCCCTCTCTCTATAAATCTTACTGGATACCACTCTCCTCCCATCCTCTTGTCTTTCATCGTTACTGTGTTTGTTGTCGCATCTTTTCCACTCACTCACCTCTTTTTCCATCTCGTCACGTCTTTCTATTTGCTGTGTGTTTCTTTGGTCTCCCCTCCCTCTGTCTCTATATTAATCTTAGTCTCGCCCACCTCACCCCTTGGCCTGGGAAAAGGGAGCGGGAGAAGGGAGGCAACGCTGTTGGTGGGGGCAGGGGGGACAATGAGAGGAGAACAGGGGGGGACTGGCTGAGCATGGGGGAGGTGGAGAAAGGTGGTGGAGGGATAAGAGGGAGAGAACAGATGAAGGAGAAGGATCACGGACAAGATGAAAGTGAGTGTATGTGTGTGTGTGTGTGTGTGTGTGTGGCAGAGAAGAGGATGTAAAGGCCCATTTTCCTAAGTTGAAATCTGTGTCTGATAGAGTTTGTTAAAGATTACAGAGAGAAGACAGCAAGAGAGATGTGCATGAAGAGTCAGACATTAAAGGAGAGAAAGAAAAAGATCTGGGAAGCCGCACACACTGCTTGCCAGTAATCAATACACACTGCAAGTGTGCTTGAGCATCTGTCACCACACACACACACATACACACACATGCAGCCTTTAAACACTACAGGGAGTGTCTTGACAGGGTGCAGCTTCTTATGAAAGCTGTCTATACATGCAATGAGTTTAATTAACCAGTTGGTGGGTTTTGGGCTGTTCAAGAACTGTCTACACGCAGACACAGGCAGTCTCAGCGAGGCCTTATGTGTCTATGAGTGTGTGTGTGTGTGTGTGTGTGTACACGTATGTTTGAATGAGTGGGCAACCTTGCCTTTGCAGTGGTAACAGAGCACTGAATGCTCCAGCAAAACGAGTCCCCTGTCGTTTCAAGGTGAGCCTAATTTTTCACCCGCCGATTGACGGGTCCTGTGTGCGTGCATGTGTGTGTGTGTCTGTGTGTGTGTGTGTTTTAAGACTGAGACTCACTTTACCGCTCTGTAATCACAATGCTTCTCTCACTCACTTTCTCTTGCCCACTCATCCCCAAAACAGAACAAATGCAGTGCTTTATTGGCCCTTTGAGACAGGGCACACACATTGCATTTTGGGTAGTGTAGTCAGTTTTTACTCCCTCTGTTGTCCTGGCTCAAAGCAACAAAATGAAACTTTTCTGTTTTACCATTTGATTTATATATATTGGTGAACATTACGATTCATTACAACTATTTCTGTGATTATACAAGCCTTTGAAACTATCGATTTTAAATACTTATTTCTGTCAGGGACAGTTACGTCAAAGAATTTAGGACCATTTATTACAATAACTGTACTTGGCAGGGAAAGGCTCTGCTCTTGAAGGTTGCTCCCTGGATCAATCTGAATAAGCGTACAAGAGTTCTCATAACATTGCATAATTTATATTTCCATAAATATGAATCATCAAAATCAGACACAATTCAAGGCAGCCTGCACAGGCACTTGTTCATATATAATTGCAGGAAGAAGCTGGAGTGATGCCTGCACAGGTAGCTGCTATAATCTGCTCAGTATATGAGTGTGAGCTGTTAGATTATTAAGACTTCTTTTCGACTTTTTTATTTTATTTTATGTGATTGATGATCGAAAGAGACCGCTAATACGATCAGCGGACGAGCTGTCACACAGGTCACTTGTCAAGATCAGCTCATTACATGTACGACTTCACTGCTTCACCTGAATGAACATGATACTTAAAAAGACAGCCAGCAGAATTACATCCCTACAAAATAAAAGGCAGCTTGTGTTTTACCTTTTATGTGACATTCAAATGTGTGTGTGTGATACACACAGTGATGGATAATTAATTACAGTAGCAAATACTAGTATTAGTACTTGGTTCATTTCTCCTTGTAAATTAATATTCTGTCTGCAGATGTCCAGTATTTGCATGCTGCATTGCAGATATACAGTATGCGTGCACTGTTCATCTTTTCTTTCTTTTGTTTCCATAATTGGTCACTGGTTTCATTTTATCTTTGGTGTCATGGTGTTACATTTATCCCTGCACCTTAGACAGAGGGAAGAATCCGGTAATGAACATCACAACAACCAGGAGACCCGCTCAACTGGTTCTGCAGCCTGTTTTGTTGTGCATTTTAATTGGGTGCAACCATATTTTTTCAGGGACGGTGCACTTTAATCAGCATTTCAACTAAAGAGCCAGAAGCCAGAGAGGCTAATATTCATATCACAAAAGCCAAGCATCTCAGCCAACCAAGCATAATTCAAGATAGGTCCTCACTGAAGCATTGTTTGGGGCAGATTGTGTGTGCCTCACTGATAGTAAGAAACTCAAGTGTCTCTTCAAGGCAGCGAGTGCAAACAGTGGAAAGTTCTACTGTCCAAGAAACCTAACATCATGAGAACTTAATGTAGCTTTTCAACACACACTCACATGCCAAACTTTTTATGACAAACAGAATAATAGAAAATGACTGTGCTCTAAAGTACATTTAGTACTGAGTGTTGATGATAAATTTAAACTCCAACCTGGTTTAAAATCTTTTTTGGGATTTAACTTTCCTCCGAACATGAGGTTTCATTTGTTCATTTCCTGGGGCTCACAATGAGGTAGCCAATGAGGAATCACATTCCTGGTTTAAGCTGGAGACCCCCAGGACTATAGTTTGTCAGCCAACGCTGTCAGTCCTTGCCCCTGGACAAACTCCTCTGAGTCTATGTGCTTTGCTGTGTGTGTGTGTGCACATGTTTTAGAATCATAGAAAAGTGATACATAAATTGGACTAAAGCAGAAAATGAATTTAGACTGAAATGAGTAATTCTTCATTAGACTTGTGAGGCAGACCAGCCTGGACTTGTCAGGCTTTTCTCTGAGGAACCCTCAGATAACGCTGATAATTATAATCAGTCAATTTAAAGGGCTTGAGTCTTTTCAGTTGTGTTTTACATGCATGAACACTGTAAATAGACATTAAAAGTCAGTCCTTCAAGTTTATCTTTTAATGGATTACATGCAGTGATCAGTGACCGTTTTAGAGGACATTCCAGAGTACAAATAGACTTTCATGTCCATTTTCACTTCCACACGTGTGAATTGAATTATTGAAGACTTGTCTAAACGTCCATGTCCCGCATCCCTAATCAGGAGGCATGATGGCAGCCAATAAAAGAACTTACTTAAAAATTTGAATCCTTTTTAGCTGCTTCTTCGTGTTAGTGATGAGATAAATAGGACATAACTCAAAGTGATGTCCCATTTCAGTCAGAAGGCCCTCAGAGAACAATACAAAAAATTCTGTTTGGTTTTATGGTATGAGCTTACTTACAACCAGTTAGGTACCTGTAACAAGGAAAGGGGTGAAATATAGACAAAGAGGGTATTATTGACATTTCCATCTGCCAGCTAATTCATTTGTTTTGTTGTTGGCTGGAGGAATGTGTGTTCGATGGGCACCAGAGCGGAGAAACGACCGTAAAACTGAATATTTATGAGGTATTTGCCACCAAATATTTGATAATAAGAGATAAACATGATAAAGTGGAAAACCAGACCCTGTAAGCCAACAGAGGAAAATAAAGTGTCTTAAGTTAAAAGAGGCGTTGCAGATGCACGACCACACTCAAAACTTATCAGTGTGGATAATTGAGTGTGATATGGTCTGTGTTTTGCATTTTTATTCAAACTGTGCACTCCCCCCTCTGTCTTTTAGCCCTTTCTTCCTGTCACTTCATCTTTTTACCCCTTCCTTTTCACCTGTCCCTGTCCTCTGATTACTCCCTCCTCTCTTTCTCCATCCTCCTCTATCATCTCATCTTTCTCTTCGCTGCTATATCACTCATCCTGCCCACACATCCCATCCAATCTCTCTATCATTAACCCACAATCTATCTCTCCTCCTCTCATCTCTCCATCCTGTTGCCCCCGCTGCCCTCTCTCCCTCTCCCTCATCCATCTTCCTGCCCTTCTGTCTTTCTAGTCCTTTCCTCTTCCACAGCATCTCATCTCTTTCTCATCACTTGTTCACAGTCTGTCTGGTTAGCAGAGCAGCTAAAGTGTCAGTGACACACACACACCAATGCCTGCTCAAGTGCACACACATTTCTTCTGACTCTGCCCCCTGTCTTCCTGTCAATCTCCTGTAACCTTTATTTCTCTTTCTCTCCATCATCTGTCCCTCTCTGGAGAAAAGGGATGTAATTAAAGTCAATGCAGTATAACACCATAACCTATTGATTAGGTTTCCATAGTCTGTAATTTGCATTATAGCCCTTCATCTTGTTTCTTTCTGTGCTGTAGTTGTTTCCAATATGTGCACTGTTATCAGTACCTGCCTGCATTTATTACCAGATGTGTCAACAACAGTAAAACAAATTTTAAACAAAGAATGCTACCAAAAGAAATCAAGTTCGGTTATTTAAAAAATAATAATAATAAAGTGCATTCATAAGGAAATTGAAGGAATCCTTTGATTACTGAATCAAATTCATGCTATGCATCATTCTTTCATCCAAGGATGAAAACAGAGAAATGCACTTAGCAATATCCCTGCACATCAATAATAACCTCATTACCACAGCAAGCTCCTTATACATGCAAGTGTTATTCGACAAATGTAGTTCCATTGCTGTAGGTCCAGGTCATTGGTTATTTTCTTTCTAAGGGCAGTTTGCTGGATTGTGACAAACAGGAAAGACAGACTGTGATTGTTTCCCTGAGATTGTTGTTTATGACTTGTTGATGTTTTTTTGCCTGTGCCCATGAAAGACTTGTGTAACACATGCACACACACACACACACACACACACAGACACACACACACACACACATGCACAAACTGTCATTTTAAATTATGCTCTTAACTGACTGATGAGGTTATATAAATGTTAAGTGCACAGGTCACATATATCCACACTGTCTCACTTGTAGATCCCTACACACACATTTGGTTGTTCTCAGTTCTCATACAGACACACACACACCCACACACACACACATGAACACATACACAGATGCACAGGGGCAGCATTAGTGTATAAGAGAAGGGTTATTGCAATATAATCCCATATTAAAGCTACACTAGCTGTTCTGATGATTAGTTCAGAGGCTTTTAATAGCAATTGGGCAACAGACACGCACACACACACACACACAGGCTCACACACTCATACAAACATACGTAAATAGAAGAACCCACTTTAAAGGCAAAACGTGTAATTAAAGCTGTGTGGTAAAACACAGAAAATAAGCACTACACATATATGCACACTGCACACAAACATGCGGAGGCATATTCATCTACATCAAATCCCACTGTGATGGATGGGATCACTCACCTGCCACACACACACACACACACACACACACACTCACATACATATGCAATTTATCCACACTCGGTGTTGATGCTGTTGCCACACTATTGCTTTAAACAAATAGACACACAGGGACAGTTACACAGTAAACAGCCTTTCTGAAGTAGAGATGTACACACTTTTGTCAAAGCTACCGAGTCTGCAGGGAACAAGACGCCCAACCAAAGAAATACTGTGGTTTTTGTTTGTTTGTTTGTGTGGTCCATAGGTTTAAACTATAGATTTTGTCCATTAGTCCAGCTCTCTCTCCTGAGCCTGCTTCCATATAGTCACCGTTACTTCCATACAAAACCCTGGACGGTGCCTTAAATCTTGAATGAGCTGCTTTGAAGAATAAAGTATTAGCCGTGGGCTGTCAGACTGGAAACATTCCTCAGAGGGTCATATAAGAGCATCTTTACCAAGAAGAAAACATTGCAGGCTTTTATGCTGTCACTCACATACGCACACTTACTGTATACACACACAGTCATCTTTTAATCTTAATCAACTGTCTCTCATCGCTTTCTCAGTCACTTACCTTTTCTTGCCCCCCTCTTTGGTCCGCATTCTTCTCCTCTCCCTTGTTCTTGGTGTCTCTCTCTCTCCCTCTCTCTCTCTCTCTCTCGTCTCTGTTAGTCCGTTAGTCCTCAGTAGCGCTCTCCTCCGACTCTTTACCGCTCTCTATCTCTCTCTCCGTCTCATTCTGTTGCTGCTGATCCTCGCATGCTTGTGGAGCTCAGTGATCCTCTCTCTCTTTCGCTCTCTCTCTCTCTCACACACACACACACACACACACACACACACCCCCTTTATCCCTCTCTCTCCTCCTTTCCCCGATCTATCTCTATTTCTCTATTTCTGTACCCACTGCGATTCTCACCCTCACTCTCTCTCTCTTTTGTGCTCACCTATATATCTCAGACACCGTCACTCTCTTTTTAATCCCTCCACCATCTCCCTCTTTCAATCTCTGTCTATCCATCCATTTCTGTCTGTTCCTTGGTGGCTAATCCGGTACCATGCCCTGGTTTTTTTGTGTGTACAGTCTGTGTGAGTCTATGTGTGTATGCGTGCGCCTGCATTGACCCTGGCATGGTGGTATAGACCCAGTGAAATCCTTTATAGCACAGAAGCAGGCTGCTCCTGGGAGTTTTAGCCAGGGACACAAAACAAACACGTACACACATACACACACCCTAAACACACACTCTTGCTTCTATCAGTCACTTTATTTATATCTTTGCTTTTCTGTGTGAACATGGTCTACTATTGCCTCACTCTTTCTCTCTCTTTCTCCCCCTGGTAGCCTCACCTCACTCTCCCCCTTGAGCTGTTTTGTCCTCCCTCTTCTTTGCCCCGCCTTTAACCTCCTCACGCCATTCTTTCCTCCCCCTTTTATCTTCATCTTTCACACTCACCACATCCTCCCCATCTGGCCGTCCCACCACCCACCTTCCCTCTATCTCATTCTCTTTCTTTTCTCTGCCCACCCATTCATACCAGCTGAGGATGACACTGCTTTCTGTCTTGAGGCAAACGAGACAAAAAGGAGATAAATTGAAAAGAAGGGTGAGATTAAATGGCATATGACATCAGGTTCTAATTATGCTTAATTATGAGTGTTTTGTCTTTTGTACACCGCAGGAATTGTGTGTGTGTTGCAAATGTTTGCAAATTAATTTCCTCATTTGCCACGCATCAGGAAAGATGAGAATATTTTTGCTCCTGCTCCTCTTTAATGGGCGAGTTTAAGATTTTGAATTTGAGTCACATCAGAACAGGAGGGGGTTTAGATTAGATAAGATTTAAGAATAGACTTATTGTTGTTTAGATAATAAGCACGTTAAAACAATATATATACCCGGTATAGATCATTTCATAAATACAGTTGTCCTCCTTTTGCATACAGTCCTTATGTAACTGTGTTTTTGAGTTATGACTGTCAGCAAAGTGTGTGTGTGTGTGTGTGTGTGTATGTGACAATAAATTATGACCTGTAAGTCTGCGTATGTGTGTTCCCTGAGTGGTCCCTCGATGCAGCATCCATGTGACTGTCCCTCCTGACCCCTCCCCCACCCGAGAATAACTGATGATGTATGCGTCATTGCAGAATGTTGACTCACCTGTGTTTCAGCTGACCTCTTATGAGACCAGCAAACGGGTGTGTGTGTGTGCGTATCCGTGTGAATGTGTTTGTGCACGTTACATAAGCAGCCAGGGTGCAGTGCAACACATGGGGCCTTCGAAAATATACAAGGTTGACAAAGCATAAGAAAGTTGTGCTGAGTCTCTTCGGTGTCAGTACTGTGATTTTGGAGTGGACGATGAAAAGAGAAGCATGTCATTGTTGAGGAGAAGGAAGGAGAAGAGAAGAGTGAAGCGTATGAGCTGAGACTAAGTGTCCGTTTCTCTCTTCTCTTCTCTTCCCCTCGACCTCTCTCCCTCCCTTTGTTTTATCGTCCTCATTTGTGTTAACTGATTCTGTTTCTTGTCTCTCTGGGAGTCTGAGGACACATTGATTCGTTTTCTGAACAGTGAACAAGCGCACACGTTCACATGCATGCACACAGACAGACACCCATGCTGTTTGTCTTTTGCTTTCTCTGCCTCAGACAAACATACAACCACATCGCCCTGATACACACAACAACTCTAATTACACCTCCGCGATGATCCATCTCTCTCTTTCATCCCAGGCCCCCTCCGCTCCCCACCTCAGGCCCCAGGTGTTGGAAACGTGTGTGTGTGTGTGTGTGTGTGTGTGTGTGTGTGTGTGTGTGCGTGTAATAAATGGGGGTCAGGGATGAGCTTGTGTCTGTGGTGGTACAGTGAGGGGTGCTGCAGGCTTCCAGTGAGGCTGTGTTTTCTAGTTGTTCTATTTTAAAAAATGATGAAAAATCACAGTTGAGAGCAGCATAATGACTTTTCACCTGCAGGGACGCCACAAAAGAAATGACAAGAAGAAAAAAAGGATGGTGAGGAAGGCACAGGCAGGATATGGACCTAAATGAAGTACTGTTAAAGGCATCAGTGGACCTGATATGAAATTATTTGAATGGATGGTTGTTATTCTATCCCCCTGAGCTTTAAAGTGAGACACATTTATTCATGTATTAGGTCCTACATGAATGATTCCCTCTCTCTCAGTTTATCTACTAGTCCTCAAAATAGACTAAATGTCTTAGATATTTCCTGTTTAATAGGTGAGAACAGACCACCAAAATTATCCATGTGAGTCTGGACGATTACTTAGTCCATTGTTCCATACTCCTGAGAGACAGTTGTGACTAACATGTCAGAAACAATTCTCTGTCTTCCTTTAATAGATACACCCTAATGATTAAAGTATTGAAATGAAGGCTGTCAAAGTTAACGCTCTGTTTTAATTCAAATTTAATGATATGTTAATTGTATTTAATTGCATCAACTATGTTTCACTGTTTATCCCGCTGGGCATCTCTTGGGGATAATGAACTTTAAACAGATAATTCAAACTTGGTGACATAAAGTGAATCTATGCAAGTTTGAAAAGAAGAAATGCCACAATCGTTCTCTTCCAAACGAAAAGTTACATTTTTATGCATTGAAATACACTTTTGCTCTATTCAGTACAGTCAGGCTATTCTCTGCTACATCATTTGATCAGTAGCTTGCAGTGGCAAATGTTAGCAAGCTTGGAACCGGTGTGCTCCCCACATATACCTGTAGGCGAACACCACAGAAATGGCATGTTAAAGCCCATGAAGTAACACTGTGTATAAAATGACTTTACTTTTGAACTGCCTTTTGCCAAGAAATATGTCCAACAGAACCTGTAGAGCCTGATGAAAATATGGTCATTGAAATGCCTTGGAAGGAATCTTTAACACTTTTGAAACCGTTTTCAACCAAATGAAGTCCACTTTTATTGAACAGCTAGACCTCTTTTTAGCAGAAAATCACCAAAACCACACTGACTGTTCTGTGCTGTTGTCAGCTAGTGCAAGATCCACAAGCCCCTGCTTCATGAAATTAATGAAATTAAATCCTGCCATTGCATCTTCAGGAGAATGCTGACAACAGACAGACCGAGACCGTTAAAGGAGCTATTTGTAAGTTTTGTTATTGCTATATAGCCACCGTTTAACTGCACTAAAAGCTGTTTACTTACCACTCTAGAAGAAATGTTGCAAGTTAAGCATCAAACTTCATTCCTTTACTTACTGAGAGTTGTCTCCAGCAGAAGAAAACAACACCAATTTAGCTCCTAGTTCTATCACTTCTTTTTCTTCTATTGAAGTTAGTATGCTAACCAGTTAGCCCTGCCCTCTCCCCCGTGTCTCGTCTTTTTCCGATAGCAACTCACTATATGATGAGATCAAGATTTCAAGTTTTCTTTTTTTTGGTTGCTTTTTCTAATCTAAAGCTGCTAGGTAATGCCAGCTGGGTTGAACTGCTACACAGAAGTTGTTTCACATTCAGACCGTGGAGGTCGGACAAAAGCATTAATGCTGTGTTGTCTCCCAAAGCTGTCACAAATAATTCCAAACTTGTAATTTGAGACTGAAATGCTTCGACATTTACATGGGCTAATTTAATCTGCTGGTGGGGGCGATTGCCAGCTGTGATCAACCCAAATATCTCTTTTTTTCATTGTCAGTGAAAGTGTTCAGTTTGATTCAGCCACCGCAGTAATGGCAGCATCACTCAACACATGAATCAGCCATTGGATGACATGTGGAGAATGTTTTAAGTAATCAAACTGCTGCTGGAGGGTTGAATGGATTGAAGCCTTTTGATTTCATTAACTCTGTGATGTTCTCTCAGACGCCATCCTCAAGACAAAGTGTATGTTTTTACTTTCACCACTGATAAGGATATACAAATAAAGAATCAGTAACGATTGTTTAGTTCGATGCTTTTGTACTGTGGAGTTTCATAAAAATCGCAGCTTCTGTGGGTTCCCTAGCAAGACTTAGCTTAGATTTATTTCATGCCACGCAGGTGCATTTTCAGGAAACTGTCAGAATTGCATTTTTGGTGCAATTCTGAATTTACAGCTGTTAATGCATTATTAATGTGAGTGGCCAGAGTGAGAGAATGGAGGGATAAATGGATGGAAAGTGAAGGAGAGTGGAGTAGGGGGAGGAGGTGGAGGAGGAGGAGGAGGATGGGAGAGAAATCCCAGACCTCTCCAGCATCTGTGTCCTGTTTTGTCAGTAATCTCTTCACTGTTGCGTAAGGCCTTCGGCTCAACACGCCCTGAGCTCTCTCTCTCTCTCTCTCTCTCTCTCTCTCTCTCTCTCTGCCTGTCACACACACACTGTTGTAGTTTTATTTATATACACAAATCGAATATGCCTCCCATATTTCTTTGCGTGTCATAACATAAGGATATGATGTGTTGATGAAACACATTGATGTGTGAGGACACCAGCAGTTGATGATCAGATATTTGGTCCTTTGAGCATTGTGCTTTAGATGGTGTTAAAGGAGATTGAGAGTTTAAGTCCTCAGAGAAGACCAATTACACTGAAGTAGGGTAATATGACACGTGACCAACACTTCAACACACACACGCACACACACATTCAGTGAACACAAAACCTTAAAGTACTGAACTGCAGAGTAGTTTGAGTGAGAATGTGCGGGTGTGTGTGTTCTTAATCCTATTACTGATCAACTATTACGCAGTAAGGAGGCAAAGAAGCGAGAGAGAGGGTGAGAGGAAGAAAAGCCGAAAAAAAGATTTGAAGTTAGAGTTGATTTTGCTACTTGCTCCTGTCTGTTGCTGTCTGCTACATATGTGTGTGTGTTTGTGTGTGTCACTGCCCACGTACTGTTGCGTAATTACATAATTTACACTTGCCGTTAGAATGTAGCTAACAGTGTTTTTCCATGTTGACTTTTACTTTCAACGACAGGTGTTAATTTTAGTGTCTCTGAGACAAATAAAAACCTTATTTAAACCTTCTTCTCTCATTTTAGTTAAGTGTTACTTATAGTGCTTACTCACTACTTTAGTGCCACACCAAATTGATCTCCCCGCACTTTTAAGGGTGAAAATATGATGGGAAAAGAGAAGTGGGAAAGAAGGGAAGAGAGATCAAAGAAGAGAGCGTGCTGACAGGGTCTCTGGTGTCACTGTGCTGCAAGAAGAGAGTTGGGTGGAGGATGATGGGGGTGGTTATGCACTGAGCTCAAGTACACACACACACAAACACCAACACCCAAGAACATACAGTACTCATCTCCAGTTAGACATTCATGTAATGAAGTTTTAAGTCCAACTGAGAACACTTGCTTCCTTCATCATTGTGTGTGTCTGCCTTTTTATTCGCTCTGTAACAGAGCATATTTGACTGAAAAAGTGTGTTTCCTTATTAGAATGCAGACAAGCACAAACACACACGCACCCTGTCCATTTTGATCAGATGAGAGCTGTCACTGCATTAGATGCCATTCATCTTTCATCTTCAATTAGCCATCCCTCATTTTTCATCTCTGTCTCACGTTTCCCTTCCCTGCCACCAACTCAGGAGGATAATTCCTCCCAAAGCCCGGTCGCTAAGATGAAGCACAAATACCTGTACATCTGCCATGTGTCTGAAAAATGCCTGTGAGCTTCACTCCAGCAATGTGGCACAGCAGAGGGAAGGATCAGAAAGCATTAATGTAAAAGTAGAACCAAATAAATTGGAAGTGACTTTAAGCAGGGCACGAACCAAAAACACGGCGCTCCACAGTGGTCATTAACACCGTGCTCTTTACGAATCTGACTCCTCATGGTGTCCATAAAGTGCCACGACCCCTTTCGGAGCTCACGCTGCTGGCTTTCATTGGTGTGAGGGTCATCCCTGCTTAATTACGGATGATTCAAAAAAACAAAACTAAAGCTGGCAGATGGAAAAGAGGGAATTGAAAATTGTAAATACAAGAAAAGAAAAAGGGCCCTTTATGTTTTGCAGTTCATTTTCAGTCATTAGATTTTTAGGTTCACAGTAACTAATTTTATTGGCTTTCACAAAACATACAAAAGTTACAAATGCTCAGAGAAAGAAATGATTATAGAAGTAACATCATACAAAGAGGTGGAGTTCAGTAAGTCAACATTTCAACACTGTCATGGATGGGATCACGTGCAGACTATGTTTACTTTCATGCCATTGGTTATTTCAGTTTTCATCTGGTCAGCTCAGTTCAGTGTTTGTCCTCATCTTCTCTGTTTTCTTCTCCTCTGCTGCCAGCTGCTCCTCTCAGTGTCTCCCCCTCCTCAGCCTCTGCTTGTGGAGAGGTCCGCACTAAATTTTCCATGAATTTTGTGCCTTAATCCAGCTCAGGGAATTTTTCTCGGCATAAGTAATTTTTACATATTCTTAAAACTTGAAACTTGATTGAAACTTTTTTTTTGGCCCATCCTCATCTTTCATGTCTCTTACTTTCACAGTCATAGTGATTCTTGCTCTTTCTCCCCTCTCTTCTGTCTCTTGACTCCCCTGGCTTTCATCTTCCAGCTCTAATTTTCCCTTTTTACTCGTCTCTCTATGTGTTTTTGTGTACTCACCCCAGGCCATATTCAGAGTTAAGTGCACATAAAGAGGAGTTAATACCTCATTAAAAGCTCCAGCACCAAAAACCTGCAGTAAATTTAGCACCAAAATAAAAGTAGAGTAGACGTCTGTGGCTGTTACCTACAGCTATGTGAAATCAGGAGCTGTTTAGCTTGTGTTTTTACATCATTTTATATATTATGATTTTATGATATCATATTTTTACCATGACATATCACCACACTGTATGACCTCCCACTTAAACTCCTTTGTGTTAACACTGACATTTCATATTCACTGATTGAAACCTTATTGTTTGTCAGAACCCTCTCTCTGGTGTTGCTCTGTTTCATAAACATAAAGTTGTCTTCTCTTTTTCTTTACAAAAAGTAAATCAAAACATGTTACAAGTGGGGGGTTTAATCATTTGTGTTACATAGCAGATTAGAATGTTTTTTTGAAATCATACCTGGTGGCAGCGCTCCACAACATAACCTGCAGAATGTGATTTCGAAACTGCAGTGGCTGCCAGTCTTCCTGGCAATGATTCTGTTTGTTTATAGTAATTATGCTAATTTGGGAATAACATAGCATTAATGCCTTGTTGGTGCACACAGCATCTTTAAAAATAACATCTCTACAATTTGTCTTGCTCTGAGCGCTGGCCCTTTGTTCCAGGTCATGTCGGCAGTACATGATGCCGGGGCTGCCGTTTGGATTTCAGTATAGTTCTGGCACAAATGATCAAGTGGCAGAAGTGGTCTGAGGCTTTTTTTGAAATTCTTTGCTTTAGACATTGTACAACAACAAATTACGCTTAAGAATTTTGACTTTAAAGGTGTTGCACACAGTTTAAGAGCAACTCCATAGTGCCCACAAAAGTAATGGTGTATCCCTTTCTCCTCCTCCCTTTCTCTCTCTCTTCCTCTGCAGTCCAGGGTGGTCGCCTGCATGACAGCTATCCTCAGTCAGATGGATGATCGTCACTATGCTACATACATAGAAACCTTCACTGGAACCACTGATCTAGTGGTAAGTACACACAGACACTTGCAGACGTCTGTTAAGATGGTGAGATACAAAAATACACTATTATAAAGTTATTGTGTGCTACACAATAACATTTTTGTTACTAAGTTAAACTGTAAATTGTGTTAAGATCTACTTATATATTCACAACACTCGCTTTTCTCTCATCCATTTCACTACAGGACTTCCTGATGGAGTCCTTCCTACTTTTCAAGGACCTGATTGGAAAGCATGTGTATCCCTCAGACTGGATGGCCATGATCATGGTACAGAACAGGTACCGTACTGCAAGCACATACACACTGATGGCCCCTGGATTTAGACCATCGCCCTACTAGTCTCAGCTCTGTTACCTGTATAGAGCCACAGCTCTCCCGGTGCCTTTTTTAAAGGACTGTTTACATCTGCAGTGACTTAAGAATCCACACAAACCCACGCAGGGATAAGTCAGAGATAGTAAAGCTGGGATCAAGGCAGCAATGATGAAAACAGCTGATTTGACAAACGTGTCTGTGTGTGTGTGTGAGCTGATGGAGTGATTTTTTGGAGGGGAGGCTAAAGCTGTGTCAGAGGAAGAGAAAATGTAGGTAAAAGTGAGAGTGAGGCAGAAGAAAAGACAGGTTGATAAGGAGTGTGCAGGCTGGGGGTTAGGGAAGAGATGTGCAGATAGAGAGAGAAAGGGAGGAAGTACCACCTCAAAGAGGGAATGGCAACCGACTCCGGATAACGATGATAGATAGATAGTGTTGGAGCAGAAGAGAAACTGGGGACGGATTTGCTACTTAACTGCAGGGATGCATAAGGTCACAACTCACTGATACACCGGCACACAATGTGTTAAGTTGCTATCATGATCTGTCACTGTGACAGAGGGTTTGAATCTGAAACAGTCTTGTTTGAAATAGCAGTATAAAGCTGTGGGCCAGAGCTGCTGTTAAAGCTGAAATAGTTTCATTAAAAAACAAACAGGCCACACTGTGATCATTGACAGATTCTCACTGATATATTCTTAGGCAACAAGTCAAGTTGTCATTTTATTTATTTATTTATCAATCATCAATCAAACTACTGCATGAGGAAGTTGTTTTTGCAGCATTATTTTCCATTTCACTTGAGCCAATGCTACTTTTGAATATTTTGTGTGTGTGTGTGTGTTTCTGTCCATTAGAGTGTTCCTAAGAGCCATCAATACTTATGCCGACACCATGAACCAAAAGTTCCTCAATAACGATGACTTTGAAGTACAGGTAAGTGTATTTACAGGACAAGCTTTGACAGCATCTGTATACGTTTCCTCCTTTTAACATCAATCTCTATTGTCTTGTCTCCACATCCTCCCTCCTCTCCGTCTAGTTGTGGAATAACTACTTCCACTTGGCGGTGGCGTTTATTACCCAGGAGTCTCTGCAGCTTCAGCATTTCTCGCCAACCAAGAGGAACAAGATTTTGGCCAAGTGAGAGAAAGCCATATAATTCCCCTTACTTACCACACCTACCCTCCCTGCTCTAATGAAACACTCAGTGATTTGTGATCTATTTTGGAGTCTGCATTTACTGTTTACGCTCCCACTGCCTATTAATACCGCATGCTGCCTGTAGATAGACATTCAATTTAGTTCATGTGGGGAGCAGATTAGTGCAGCGTTATCTTTCCTACTGGGCTGTTCAGTTTCTGAAGGTGAAAATAACAGTATTGATCAAGACATTGTTCTAAACTAAAAGACTAATTTCTCTTTATGTCTAGTGTCTATGTTATTTGCTCTTTTTCTCTCTCTCTCTATTTATTCCAGATATGGAGATATGAGAAGACTCATTGGCTTTGCTATACGCGACATCTGGTACAAGCTAGGTAAGAAAATGTAGTGTGGTTGCCTTGCTGCTTCTGAACATTAGTTTATCCTCCTATTAAGATAGACCTTTGAAAGAAAACTGCATGTATAGAAATGCAGTGGAGTATGTTCTGGAGATAGGAAGCAGAGTTCAGAGGAGTAAAAAATGTCATGAATGGGGACGTTTTGGTGAACAGAGATCTGTGGAACCTACCTGAGGGCAGGTGGCAAGCACTGGGAAATTTTACTCATCCCACCCTAATACATATGTGTGTGTGCACATGTGTCTTTCAGGCAGTCATAAGATCTGTTTCATCCCTGGCATGGTGGGTCCTATCCTGGAGATGACTTTGATCCCAGAGGAGGAGTTGAGAAGGGCCACCATTCCCATCTTCTTCGACATGATCACCTGCGAACACGCTCACTCTGGAAACTTCCACAAGGTAATCACACGCACACATACACACACATACACGCATACTTGTCAATACGGTACGCATGCTGAAACCCATAATGAGACAGTCTGTGGACACATGCATAAATGGAAAAACTCACTTATGCAAACATAAATTCCACACTTGCACAGAGACACTGACGCACACATTGTGGTCCCCCATCGATTCCCTGTGATGCCGCACATAAAAGTAAAAGAGACACCTTAATTATGCTTGCATAATTGATCTCTCACTTTCTCCTCTCCCTTTTGTCTTCTCCCTTTGCTTTCTCCCCCCCCCCCCCCCCCCCTCTTTTCTTCTGCAGTTTGAGAATGAGATCATTCTGAAGTTGGACCACGAGGTGGAGGGCGGAGGAGGCGACGAGCGATACATGCAGCTGCTGGAGACCATGTAGGCCTGAGCATTAAAACATACCACAATTACAGCAGTCAATAATGCTTGACAAGTATATAAATAAGCGCAAAAGGGTTACAGTTAAGTGACAGTGCTGCAAAAATATAATGTAAAATGATACAAAAATGGTTAAATTTCAGATATCTTATATCCTCTGCTAACCCTCATGCAAGTCACTGGTGTCTCAGGAGTACATTCACAAAACTTAACTTAACTTAAGCGCTGAATACCAAGGCAGAATCCTCAGTTGTCTCTGGTGATTCACTTGTCTGCCAGCCTCCTGGACTGTGCCGCAGAGAAGCCCACGCTGAGGCCACAGGTGCAGCACTTTGTCTCCCTGGTGAAGGGACTCCTCATGCGTCTCCTTGACTACCGCACCGTGATGAGCGACGACAGCCGCAACAACCGCATGAGCTGCACGGTCAATCTCTTGGTAAGTCCCACCTTCCTTCGAAACGGCGACTGAGTTGTCCTCGGCTCTGTCTTTGTAAATTTCCTGCAGGCTCACTCAGCTTTACAAACCAACCCTTTCTCCACAACAAAGATATTCAAGTGAGCTCTCTCTTAAAGAGCGGTACAGCCAGCGTGGATGTGGGACTAAGTGAGAAATCAGGTCCCAGAATTTCTCTAAATTGGTGTGAGCCTTTCCCCTGTAAGAATTTCATCATTTTTTGTTTTCTTCATCTCTCATTGATGCTCACTGAATCTTTCAAAATCCCCACTTTGCTGTGAATCTGGCAGGCGTCACCACAGGTTTGCATTTATTGGCGCTAACCTTGTGATTCATGCACTGTACTTTGTAGCTTTAGTACTGAACCCCACAGCAAAGAGTTGCTGATCTCAGACACACACACACACATACACACATCAATAAACTCATTATTAATTGAAAGACTAATGTCAGAGGAGACGAGTAAGTGAGTTTGTTCCATACAGACATCAGTCAATCTCATCCTTCGCAAAAGAGCTGCACTGATTGAAGAGTTCATCATGAAACACAGATTATTTATGTTTTATCTTCCATGCCAAGGTCTTTATATTCCTTTTCCACTGTTTAATTTGTGTGCTGATTGATCTAAAGGAAAAGATTCATCTCTGTGTCTGGTCCATGGCTGTTTGCAAAGGGTTGCATCAGCTCCTGTCTGTTCCACATCCTCTTTTCTTATGTGATCTCCTAATCAGATTCTCCCCCACGGTATTCCCAGGTTTAGTAACGGATCCCATCTACTCACCATACGATCGTCTCCACAGCAGATTAAATCATAAGTCCTCCTCCAAACTCCATGTTTCCTCTTTTTACATCTGGAATTTTCTTTTTCTTTTTTTTTTTTTTAAAGACGTTTCTGAGGCACTAACGATTAGGAGGGTCAGTTAATAATTAAAAGGATGTGAGTCTGTTTGTATTTGATAATGTGTTATGTTCTCCCTGCTGACACGGGGCAGAGGTGTTTAGCTTGTAGCCTGTGGCAGCTGCCCATTAGCTATTCTCTTTCATTTGTTTAGCCAACTAAAAAAAAAAAATCCTTCTGCACGTTCGCAGTGCGCTCTCCTATCCATGCCCACCCCCAGGCTGCCTTCACTTACGGGAGTACACATGCAGTCACATAGGTGTTTACTTTGCTTCCTCATGCAGACGCACCTTCAGTAAAACACAAAAACACCTGAACACACTAACAAACATACGCACATTGAAACACACACATCGCTCAGGCTAAAGTAACCATTAAAGAACCGCGAGCTAAAGGGTTTCAACTCTTATCTCTCCAGGAACACTTTCAGCTGCTCTCAAAGGCATGCTGGTGTTGCAGATTCCTCCATATGTCATATATATACTTGGTGTTTTGTCAGTTAGGAAGGATGCATAGAAGGTGATGCTGTAGTTCTGTAGATTGTGTTGATGTATTTTCTAAAGATGTGTCAAAGGCGACTGCTGTGAGTAAAAACATCTGACCTTCATGTAGATGGGCAGCCTCCAGCAGGAAATTGGCTTACTAAAGTAAAAATGCATCTGTGCCAACCATGATGCATCTGACCTTTACAAAAGTAAAGCGTGCAGATATAAATATGCATACAGTATGCTCTGGGTTCACAGCGAATCTCACAGTAATTTAGCTTCTTTCTTTTTTTTCCATATTTGTGATTGTGTTAGGCACAGTCTGCTGGCTCATGCTGGTGATGCTGAGCTGGGGCCACCGTCTGGTCCCACTCCACTGCCTCTCTGTAGATGTCATCAAACTTCATTAAACTGGGAGTTTGTGCGGCGTAACTAACAAAAGTCCATGCACACCCTCCCACTGATTAACACACACACACAACTGTGCCCATAGTGTAACACATACGCCTCTTATTGGGTAGGTGGGGGTACACATACTGTAACACAGGAATTACAGTCTTTTACAGTCAGTAGAGCCTCAGAATGGATTTTGAGACTACACTCTAATATGCTGTCTTCCCTCTCCACAGACACACACACAGAAGCAAACATGGAGACTGGATGACAACCCGCACTCCATACATTTTATTTTGCAGAACTTTAAGGCGACATCAATTCCTGGAGGGATGTACACATCAGGTATGTATGTGCTTTAGTCATAATATTCATTTAAGTGGTGCTTGTCTGTTTTGTATGTGGTCGTTCATGCGCGTGTGTGTGTGTGTGTGTGTGTGCGCATGTGTGTGTCTGAATGTGTGCACACATGTGTGGCTCCATAATCTGACAAGGGATTATATGAGTCCCACTGAATTAATGTCAAAATCCACAGGATCAGCTTCCAACATCAGAGCAGAGAAAGAGAGACATGTCATGATGGGCGCAGGAAGGGTAGAGAGGTGGAGATGAGGAAGACAGGATGATGAGTACATGGGGTCCGGAACGAAGCACAACGAT
>BRZM01001155.1:93337-131658 GCA_033238685.1 Lates japonicus | reverse complement strand
CCCCCCAAACACACGCAGACCTATCTCTCCATCTCCACACACACACACCTCCTCTTCGGAACCATCCACGCCGAGCTTCACGCGCCCCCCTATAGCGCGCCCACACCTTCCGTTGCCGATTAATCCAGATTTATCCTATGAGAAGGACGAGGTGGAGGAAAGGGGGAGGGGGGGGCTCATTGAATCATTGAGAGAAGGAGGCAAGGGCCAAAAATAATCAAAACGCAGATCTACTTTTGAATGTAAATGAAAAAGAAAACACATTTAGAAGATTTAGTGTGTGATATAAGATAGTGGGTTAATAGTATCCTTTATAATACTGCACTGTTTCCTTCTTTATTTTCATATGTTGCTGTTGGGCCCCTACTGATGCACCCTGTTGCCATTAAAGCCAGCACAAGGCGTACTCTTCCTGAAATAAGTAAAGATCCACTCCAAACGTGTATTATGACAGCTTTCCACAAAAAAAAGTTAAATTACATGGTTTAAATTCTTTTAAATTACATCTTGGAGAAAAATCACAAATCTATGAATAGCCGATGTGAATGTTGCTCACTTCAGTAGTTGAAGTACTGTAGACAACATGTCTCCAGTTTCACTGTGCAGTCCATTCTCAGTATATACTGTATGTGCTGGAGGTTTCAAGTTTCCACATCACACTTAGTATTGCGCCACGACTGGCTTTTCCAAGGACATTGTGATGTCACAAAAGCATGTACGTACACGTCTTAAACTCAGATTTAAGTTAAGCTCAGAGAAACTTCTCGGTTTTTGCAGACGGATGTGAAAGCAACTCCACTCTGCACTGTGAAGGTCAAACATCCAAATAAAGTCACAATAAACTAAACACATTTCTGAACCGAGGGGGGGCTTTAATTTATGTGTGTTTGCTGTAATTTCATTCAGTTTCACTTAAGATTACCATGTGAGCCCAATATAAACTTAAACAAAAAAGCTCTTTAAACCTAATTTTGACATAAGACAGGATCACAAAATTCACTAAAATGTGTTATAGGATTTTAGTGCTGCAGAATCAGAAATCAAATTGACAGACAGTGAACCTGAGGTCTGGGGCCTTGGGGCAGTTGATTGCTCTGCCCTGCTTAATTCAGCTTTGCTTTCCTTTCCTCGCTTGGCCACAATATTTGTATTGTCAACATCCTGGAGTGCTGTGATACGGCACTGGTTTTGGCAGGGGTTTACAACACTACACACACACACACACACACGCAGTCACACTGATTATTACTGGGTCAATCAGTTGCAGTCTTTGCCAAGGATCCTTGGCCTCCAGCTGACCTAATCTGTCTTTAAGTGTACAGATGGAGACAGGTGTGACATATATACACACACGCACACACAAGCACTTAAATATACACTGTGTTAGGAGCGCACAGACGGATGCAGGTGTTGCTCAAATAGGTAAGACACACACACACACACACACATGTCAACGGTCTAATAATTGCAAGACTCACCTCAAGCAACCCAGACTTTGAACACTCACACACACACACACACACACAACCTACGGTCGCATGCATTTGCTGACAGGATCCTTCTTTAGGATGCCTCTTGGCTTGAAACCAAGTGACTCATGTATGTGTGTGTGCACGTCTTTTTCTATGGTTGTGTGGACAATTTTTGGTTTGAAATGATGGTTGTCATCACTTCAAAGGACTGTTTGAGGATTAAAACTTGGTTTGAAGGTTCAGATTAGAATGAAGTGCAGGCTAGCATTTATTTGTGATGGTTAATTTTAGGGTAAGGGGCTAGGGAATGTCTTACGTCAATGAGTGTCCTCACAACTATAGGATGTCCAACATGTGTGTGAGTGTGTGCGTGTCTTGTGATGATGATCCCAAGTGTTGTGTCTCTGTGGGTATTTCCTGTTATTGGAGTTGTGACATCATATCCGGGCGACTATATTTTACATCAGAGATCAATTTTCCCACAGACATCTGTTGTATCCCATGGAATAGCCAGTGTGCTGTGTGAGAAAGAGAGCGAGTGTGTGTGTGCATCCGTCTGCCTTCATGAGAGGACTGACTGTCCATCTGTCTGTGTGTGGGCTCAAAAATAGTGAATCTCCACTGCCAAAAACTTGTTCTCGCCAGCCCTCGCTCCTTGAAAAGTGTGTGTATATGTGTGTGTGTGTGTGTGTGTGTTGGCGGAAAAAGCGTTGTGTTCTTGAGGATCATGTTTAACTCGTGGAGTGATAGTCAGTGTTTTGTGCCTCCGACGGCGGACAAAGCCCCCCATAGAGCGATGGAGAAAGAGAGAGGGAGCAAGAACGAGGAAAAAATAGTCCGAACGAGGCGGATTGAGGGAGAGTGAGGAATGTGAGAGGCAATTTGACACAGGAAGTGGGTCCTTTCTCACTCTCCTGGAGGACAAAGTCCCCTCACACGCTCGCACACAAGCCGGCAGGTAGAAAACACTCCCGGGGTGGAGGGAGGTATTTCAGGTGTGTGTGTGAAAGGATGGGTGAGAGGGGGGTCACCTTCCAGTGGATGGAGGAAATGAAAAGGATCACGGTTCATATCCGGAGTTGAATTCAGAGTGGGCCGACGTCTGGAGGTGAGCACGGACAGAGAGAGAGCGAGAGAATAATGATAGCCTTCAGTGAGAAAAACATCTCACCCCCCTCCTTTTCTTCTCCCTGTCCCCCCTGCTTGGCTATTTGTGTGTGGATGTGTACACATGCTGCTCACCCATATCTGAAAGCAATTTCTTATCACATGGGGAGGACTGGCAGATGTACCGCATTTGACTGAAATTAGTTTTTCTTTCTCGTGGAGAAAGTTTTCATGTTTGATTTAACTCAATAGGAATGGAATTTCCCATTTACTATTAGACTGATAACAGCGTGTGAGGGCCGAGAAACTAGCTTCACAATACCTGGTATTTCAATGTGTCGTCTCTAAGAGCTAAGACAACAATGGGAGCTCAGAATTTGCTGCTAAAACCCAACCACTGTATAGAAAACTCTGCCAGTGTAAATGAAGATTAAACAGAGGCCCTCATCAATGGCCTCAGGAGAGCTTTAAAAGACTTAGCAGCAACCTCTAGGACCTTTAACCTCTAATGTCATGCTGCATACTGATAATTTAGATGTCAGATTTAAAACTTGTCTGGATTTTTCTGCAGTGTTCATATTGAGAAACTTGTGGAGCCTGAGAGGCGAAACTTCAGAGGGCTGCTTCTAACTCTTAATTGCTGAGAGCTTGTGGCAACAAATGAAGGCAAATGCAGATGAGTGTTTGAGTTGAAAGTGCTGAGAAATTAATCCAAGCTTTTGTGTCCTCACGACCAGATGATCATAATTGATTGTAGTCCCGCTCCTGCTGATGTAGCTCTCCTGCAGAAGGTTCAAAATGCTGCAGCTCGCCCTCTAACAAAGACAAAATGGAATAAGCCCGTTACTCCAGTGTTGTCCTCTCTCCATTGGCTGCCAGTGGATTTTAAGTTTCACCGACTTGTTACCTGGCTGGAACTACTTAATGACGCCCCAAAGTATTTGTCTGAATTGCTGCGGCCATATTGTAACATAAGGTCTCTCAAGTCAGCTAACCAGTGTCGCTCTTAAAATGAAAGCAAAAGGAGCATTTGTCTTTTATAATAGTTTCCTCTCACTATTAAAGGCGTGTTCTGGTATTTATATCAACATGGCTCTTATTCTCCTAATTGTGGCCTTTTAGACTACAGGTCAGGATAGCGCTAGGCTACGTATCTAAATCCTATACTCAGGTATGAGGTGTTGCGCTTTATCACCTGCGTGGATCTCTGTTCACACTGCCTTAACAGTCACAGTTTAGAAAGTACCTGCTTTCTTCAATCAAGCTCAACAACATTGTGCAACACTAAACTTTCCCTCGTGGAATGTGTTCAAGTCGTCCCACGTATTAGAAAGAATGCTGTTATAGCCTGAATTCATCCAGCTGTAAATCTCTGACTCCTCTCACCACTACCAGTGACACACACACACACACACACACACACACAAGTGCAGACACGTTCGCTCACATATATGCACCGATGCACATTAACATTAAACTCCCGATAATCTTCCGCAGGCTGCATTCACGCACAGCACCAGTGACTATTCGCAGCAGTTTTGTTTAGTCAGTGAGTCAGAGGGAGACGGAGAATGCTGGAGGTGTTTTAGGTAGGTCAAAACAGGCTAGAAACACAGGTTGTGTAGATACTAAACACACACACAGAGTCTCCCTTGCAGTAATTGGGCAGGGCTGTGCAGACATACTCACATATATATTCTCTGGAGAGGGGAGTTAGATGAATATAGAGACAAGAGGAGGGAGGAGGAGAGGGATGGAAAAAAGGGAGGTGTACAGACCACAAGATAATGAGAAAGAGGGAAGGAGGGGAAGAAATAAAATGGAGAGAGGGCAGGATGGAAAAAGAGTTAAGGTAATGGTGAGATGGAGATGCTAGATAACAGGGGAAAGGCGTGAGAGAGTGTGAGAGAAAAAGAAAAGGGAAGCAGGTCGAGCATGGAGAGATCGAAGGAGGGTGAAAAAAGAAAGAAGGAGTCCAGAAACTGAGGGAAGCAAAGCGATCAGGAGTGTGGAGAGAGAGAGAGAGAGAGGGAGGTGAGGGAGAGATGGAGGAAGAGAAAGGAAGAAGATGGAGTGTGTGTGTGTGTGTTTGGGGGGGGGGTACTGGGTACTGGGTACTGGATGATGGGGGATGACAGAGAGGGGATGGAGTGAGGCCAGTGCGATGGGGAGATGGAGCCAGGACGGAGGGATGTCGAGAGGAGGGAGCGAGCGAGCGAGCAAGGGAGGGGTGGGGGGAGGTAGGCGCGCACTGCTCATTTCCCAGGAGACCGCGCTCTACCTGCTCTCCACGGCCGTCGCCATGACAACCAGCATGGCTGCCGCTGTCACAGCTTTATCGCCCCTCTCTCTCTCCTCTCCTCTCTTCCCTCACTTCCCTCTTTTTCTTTCCTTCGCTCTCGTTTTTTTTCCCTTGTCGCCTCTGTTGCTTCTCTCATTCACAGCTTTTCATGTCTCATCCTCTGACTCCACTCTTTTCCCTTTTTTTTCCATTTTCCTTTCTCTTCTTTTCTCCTCCTCCTCCCTCCTTTCTCCTCCTGTCTTTTCCATCTGTTCCACTACGATAAATTAAAAAATAGAGAATGGGAGAGCAGTTTTGTTTTACCTTTACAGTTGTGTGTGAGAGTGTGTGTTTGTGTGCATGTGTGTGTTAGTGCTATTACAGGACTCTAAATTAGAGAGCATAAACGCAGTGCCGTCTCCCAAAACCACAAAGCATTCTGGGATCTCTGTGTGTTAGAGCTTTCGCTATAAATAAAAACCCCAGAAACAGGGCGCCTCCTTCCCACTAACAAACCTTTGTGTGTGTGTGTGTGTGTGTTTGACAGAGTGAGAATCACAGATGCCTTCCACCGGCACATTAACGCTGCTAAGATGGTATCATCATTCTTCACGCACATCATTCATGTGTATATTTGTATCTCTTTAGTACTACTCTCTTTACCTCACACGTTTCCGTAACGACAGGGGTAATTAGGTTAACGAAGGGCAGGGTCATGCAGAGCTGAAACCCAATGCGGTCCAATGGGACTGCAGGAATGTGTATTTCCTGGCAGGCGGCTGATAAGAGCAGGCTGAGGCTGTGATAAGGCCGGGCCTTCACACTCCCGACCGGACCCCGAGTCTCGTCTCTTTGAGGCTGGCCTCCATCTGACCTCCAACACTCCACTCCCCCCATCTCCCTCTCCATCTGTTGGCCCATTTGTTTGTCTGATGGTAATTTTGTCAGCAACTTTAGATTTACTCACTTTAAATTTTAGACATTGCAGTTATGGAGTTTTACTTAATTAATCATAGTCCAGTTAAATCTGCAAACTTCAATATTATCACAAATCTTGGAAATAGTGGCTTGACAAAGGCCTACTTACTGGCTTTTTTTCTTCATCAGCAGATGATGGAGTTTGTTCACTCCTCATAGAGATGGATCTGTTGACATGAGCTCAGCAACTGTAACGATTTCATCCGTAGCATTTCATTTCACAGATCCACAGCTCTATGGATCTTAATTTAGGATTGTTTTAGAGCTGTAACTTTTAGTCAACAGAAAATTAATCTTCTTTAGTTTTTAATTATCTGGTTCTTGCCTCTAAAATGGGAATGTATGCAAGTTTTCTTAGTCTTCTGTGATATTAAACTGAATCTTATTGGCTGTTAGTTGGACAAAACAACATTTAAGATGTTACCCTGGACTTTTTGAAATTGGAATGGACATTTAAAAAACAAAACATTTTTACTACTTCTGACATTTATGAACAAAATGAATCAAGAAAAATAACCCTTAAATAAATCCATTATGTAAACAAGTTTTGTTTAAAAGAAATAATCAGCAACAATTAATTGTTCAAGTAATTTATTCAGAAAAAATGTCAAACGTGTCTCTAGGTTGATTCTGGGTGGGGACATTTTTTGCATGTTGTTCCCCATCTCTGTCCCCTCATTTGCTGTTGTCATTCTGTTGTTAACTTACTAATAGGACTATAAAATGGCAACAAAAACAAAAAAAAACCTCTGCCTCCATGCTTCCAGCCTGTGATTTACGTCTTTGTAAATTGAATTTCTTTGGGTTTGGGACTGTTGGGAAGACAAAACGCCTCTTTGACATCTGGGAACTTGGTTTTTGTGTTTTTTCACATTTTATCGACTTAACATTCATCCATGGAAGCTTGACAAGGTATTGATTTGGCCATAAAATAACATTATGTACGATCAACCATATGATATAGTAAAAATTAAATGACAAAAATCTTGGACCAAAGTCATAAGTTCAGCTCCTGGCTGCTTCTAATAACGCCAAATCTCCTCTGCTTTCGATGCTCTGTACAAAGAACCTGTCTCCTCATCTATGTGTCGTTGGGCGAGACTTTTTTTTTTTTTACTTGTTCTGACTGGAAGTGCTATCACTGTTCCTCTGGGAACCCATCTTTGAAAATGGCCACTACGGCCACTCCGAGCCCGGTAAGTTTGTTTGCCCTTAATAGTGGTAGAGAGTGCTTGTAAATGAAGGCACAGTGGAAGATAGAGAGCACGTCATCCTGGGGGAGCGCCTTTAAGGCCCTGCGGGAAGATGTAAAGATCATGTGAAATGGGAACAATGTCGGGCCAAATTTAAACGGAAGAGATTTTATATGCATGAAGATTTGACTGCCTTTATAGAGCAGCAATACAGCAATTTGTGAAAGTGGTTTTACTTCACCACATCTTTCTTGTCTCGAGGAGTGTTGGCGGTTCCAGAGAAGGAGGCTTAGGTCAGCACTTGAAGTGAAAAAAAATGCAGTGATTTACAGTTAGATGCATGCACATGACTGGATATATCAATGTTTTGTCATCCAGTTTGTCGTCACTTGATTTCATCTCGTCTTTAATCTGTTAGCGTCTGTTCTCAAACCATCCTCATCTCATGTTTTTCTTTGATAACAAAGAGATTTTGTCAGCTTTAATTTACAGATAAACATTTCTGATGCATGTTTTTCATCAAGGCAAATTAATTAATTCAGTTTTTATTTTTAAGACATTCATTTGGTCTTATCTAAACACTCCCTGTTTAAAGATCTCTGAAACTAATATTTCATCACAGTTTTATTAAAATTCAAACTGTGACAGAGATCTACTTGTTTGCACACTCCTCTGAGCAACCTGTGAGCCTGTTTTTGTGTTTAATTGCTCATGGGGTTATGGGATGGACACAGGAAGTGAGTATTTATAGATCTGGCCTCCAAGCTTTGAATCAGGGGGAACTTCCCGAGTGGTGCACAAAGGGGGGGTTTTATATAGGGGTGGGTGTGTGTGTGTGTTTTTCATGTGCGTGTTTACGTGTGAAACAGAGACAGAGGAGGTGATGGAGGAGCACAGGGAGGCTGCTTGTTGCGAATGAGAGCGAGAAATACTGTGTGGAAAAGGCATGTGACTGTGTATGTGTGCATTTGAATTATTTAGCCCAGCGTCCCGACAGAGGAGCGAACGAGGTCAGGAGCTCATTGCTGCAACGGTTTTCCTCTCTCCAGCCATCCATCTCTACACCATCCACCCACCAGCTCTCCTCCTCCTCCTCCTCCTCCTCCTCCTCCGCCGTCGTTGCTGTAGACCTCCTCGTTTATTCTGCCTGTCTTAATAAACAGGAACTTAGTAACAAAAGGCTTCCCACATGTTACTCACGTCCCCTCAATTATCGGCAAGCCATGGGGGAAGAACATCGATCCAATTAAATACAGACACTGAAACCTGCTGTGTGTGTGTGTATGTGTGTGAATATGAATGTGTGTGTTTGTGTGTGGACCCTCTCATATAAACCTTTGAACTATGTTGCTTTAAAGGGCTCTTTCAAAGGCAGTTTGAATGAGCCACTGAAGCTAATGAGCTGCGTGTGTGTATGTGATGTGTGTGTGTGTATGTAGTGTTTGTGTGCACGTGTGTCTGCACATGTGTGGTTGGGAGGGTAGGGATTCTGTAATATTGCTTGGTGGTTGCAGCAGGTTTCTCTCCCATAGGGCCTTCTATAAATGCCTCCAAGCACACTCACACAGGCACACATACACATGCACACACAAACATGCACACACACACGCTCTTTTGCGGCAGCAGGTGATTCATTCTTAATCTTTCATTCCAACAGTTGTGGATTAGCCCTAATCTTAGCCAACAGAGACCCAGGTCTGAAAGGCTGATTGACACTGAGAGTATGTGTGTGTGCACGCGCGTGCTTGTGTCTTCTCAAGTATATTGTTTATTTAGCCGTGTGTGCGTGATGCGATAATTGTTTCCCTTGTTGGACTGAGTGAGGTGTCTGTATGACAGGACATGATATGACTGAGGCAGATACACATGACAGACTGACAGGTCACACAACACTGAAACATTAGACACAGCGGGAGGAGGAGGAGGTGCTGATAGAGGAGAGGCACTTCCTTTTGACATTAATTCCTTTTTTTGACATTTTAAAATTAGCTCTGTTGCCACCAGTGTGAGTTGCAGTTGTATTTAATTGGGTTATAGTTTACTTAAGGGCTGAAACTAGTGATCATTTTCCTAATTGTCTGACCAACTGTCCAAAACCCAAAGATCCTCAGTTTACCATCATGTCAAGAAAAAGCAGCAGATTCTCACAACTAAGAAGCTGAGACAAACAGATCTTTGCTTGAAAAATGACTTTTAATACTTGTCTATCAAAATAGTCGCCGATTCCTCACTGTCAGTGATGATGATTAGGGCAGTTTTTTGATAGTTAGGAGGATGTTTTTTGATACTAATGCAGATATGACGATCTTACGAGATTTGACACCAATATCAAACACACCTCACTTAAGAGGAATAAAAAACATGTTTTCTTCAGAACAATAGAAACCAAAGTCCTCAAATGTTAAACCATGGTTCCCACAGGTCCTTAATATCCTTGAAAGTTTAAAAGAAGACCTTGAGAGTTGTTTGAAAATAGGCACAAATAGACACGAGTCATTGAAAGTACTTGAATTTATATATTCTGTGCAAAAGCAGAATAGAAGTTCTTTTGTTATTTTTTCTTTTTTTTTTTTAGAAAATCGGCACTGCAACTGTCTGCAGACCACACAGTCTGCCATCACTGTAACAAAGCACACTTGAGAGGGGTTCACACATTCGATTCTCTGTCTCTGAGCCTCTATAAAGCCTGTTCTTTCACTATATACATCATTAGTGTTGTAAAAGTCATAAAGTTCGACTCATGTCTCAAACTGCCTTATCGGTTCCTGGAGTTTGAGGTCATTGAAGTCACTGAATTTGGCGTTAAAGAAGGTTTGGGAACCATGATAAATTGTTGTCTCAATACACAAGCTTTGCCTGAATAAAATACAATCAGGCTGCAACTAATGATCATTGTCTTTATTGATACAACTGCTGATGAACAGTTTCGTCTATAAAATGTCAGATCAGTGAAAAATGTTTATCACAACTTTCCGGACTCCAAGCTAGCGAGGTTCCGATTGCTTGATTTGTTCGACCATCAACCCCAGAAGCAAAAGATGTCCTGTTTACAAAAAATAGAAAACAGAAAAAAAACCTCACATTTGAAAAACTGGAACCAGCAAATGTTTGTTATTTTTGCTTGAAAAATGACTAAAACGATTAAGTGATTATCAAAATTGTTTCTGATTAAATTTATGTTGTTTGTTTCAGCAGTAAAATCCAGTCGATAATTGGCAAAATTAAGATTTCAATCAGTCAATATCTGATTAGATAATGACCAAACAAGATTATGATTCTGACCAGAGACTTTACAGTCTTTGATAGCCTGTAATTCAGAGGCACTGATTGGGGTACCAAAAAAGTACTGAGGTTCAATTCGCAGGTGTAGTCGCAGAGTGATTTACAAGATAGAAAAGAAGAATAAAAATACATTTCTGTTCAACTACACTAAAGTCTACACAGTTGTCCTCCTCCCATTATACCCGGTGCTATCTGTACCAAAAACAGTATTGAGGTTGGGGTGTCGAGCTGGCTTAGCCGTTAAGAGGCGTATCCTACACTATGATTGCAGTGTCTCCAGTTCAATTCTGGCTGGGGACCTTTTGTTGCACGCCATTCCTCCTTTCTATCACCTCAAAAAACTTTAACAGGTACTGAGGTTCAAAACCAAGCCTTAACTGTGACAAGAATTATTTGGCTAAGCATAAATTGTGTCTTAACACCAGACAACACATGGGAAATGTTGATGGTTGAACACTCCCCAAAAAAATGGAACAAAGCAGCAAGGTGTGGCGACAGATTTGAAAATGATTACATATTGTGAGGAGACGAAGGGAGAGGAGATTTGAAGAGAATGAAAGGGGAATGAGGTCAGAGGCAATCACAGACAAAAGTGATATGAAAGGACACGGTGAAGAAGAGGAGGAGAGGGGAGGAGGTGGTGGGGGAAAGAAAAGCAGATTGGAGAGAAGAAGAAAATGGAGCAGACATGGAGAGGAAAGGCAGGATAGAGAATGGAATTTGTTAATATGTAAAAGAAAAAAGATATGAGAAGCTAATAAGAAAATAGAGGAAGAACAGGGATGGACTGGCTTTAGGAGGAGCGAAATGATAAAGGAGCAGAGGGGCTGATGAGGGGGAAAAAAAGAAAATGAAAGGGAGATGGATGGGGGTGGATTGGTGTCCTGGTAGCAAACGAAGACAGAGAAAGAGAGAGAGAGAGAGAGAGACTGGTGGTTAACGCAGGCTTGTAAAGAGCTTAGGGCAGCTGAGACGGATTGAATGGAGAGAACAACCTGGACAGGATTACACCGAGACAGAGAAGAGGAGGAGGGCTGCAGGAGCAAGATCGTATCATAACCCATATATTTCCTTGTCCTTGAGGAACACGTTTTCCACTGGTTTTCCGCTGACCACTCCGCCACTCTGCAAGCTCTACAATCACACTTTAATTACACTGAACCAGTAGTACCAGGGAATTAATGATCACTGATTGTTATACCCAGCACTCAGGAGCTAATCTATGCGTTAGACAATCATTCTCGAGCCATTAGTTACTTAAATCCACCTCTTAATTAATTAGTCAGTGAGTAATGTTGCCTTCTGAGGGATGAAGCTAGCTTTAACTGTACTGCCAAAGAAAAATCAGAGAAGAATGAACATGCTCTCACGTGGAGCTTGGAAATATATTTATTTTAGCGTTGAGGTCAATGGAGGGAACTCCTACCAGAAGGATAATGAATGCTGCACTATACATTTTACCCATCAATCCTCCTCACCACCACCAAGCTGTTTTGTTGATATTTCAGAAATGTAAAACTGATATTTTGTGGTTGTTTTCGAGAGACTTCACACACAAGACTTCTGCGCAGCATCTCCTGCTATAGTGTGGGTTGTCAGATATGGTTGCTTTACACAGGTTTTGGTTTCGTCTCTTTAACAGGCATTCAGCTACCAAACCTGGCAAACCTCACTGCGATAACAAGACTTTGAGATGCGGTGCATAGTTACTCTGCCAGGCTGTTGTTTGCCAAGAAAGCAAATAAGTGTGTTTCCCAAAATAATGAAGTATTCTTATGAAATGTGAGCCCTTGTTACAGGTTGCATAGACACCTGAGCTGCTTAGATTATTTCATTTGAGAAGCCGGAGGATAGAATATGATCTGATATTTGTTTTAAGAAAAAAAAAAAGCGAAAAAGTGAAGGAAAATGGATAGAGGATAAATTAAAGTAAAGCAAGCAACCAAGTAAAGCACTGTTCTGCCTTGGAAACACTGTGTTGTACCATGAAAAGTTACAGGAACATGTAATGTACAGTACTGATTATACTATTATTTCAACCATTTTTAAAAAATTTATTGATTTGCCACATAAAACACTAGCCAGAGCCCAAGATCTTTAAATATCTTGTATTGTCCAACCAACAGTCCAAAACCCAAAGATACTCCATTTACAGTGATAAAATGTGCAGAGAGCACTGGACAGAAAAGATGGGTTAAGTGATTAATTTATTGTCTTTGTTTCCAGAAAGAATTTCAGCCACAGTGAAACACAGAATATACTGGGGTACTGGTTGGGAACCTCTGACATATAAGATCATCATCTGTTCAGATGATGCAAAGTATGAAATACTGTCTGCTGAGACACAAGAGCCATTCATTGAAAAAACCAGGACAAAGCAAATGTCTCATCTGCCTTACATGTTGGCTCATGAGTAGTTGAAGTCTTCTGACATTGATTCATTAGAGTTAATCAGCATCTCATGATAAATAACTTCAGGTCACAAGCATTCAGTCTGTTCAGCCCATTAAGGCTGGGACCACATGCTGCTCTCTCCTCATCTAGAGTTCACTCTGTCGTCAGATCTCACAACCTACGTAATTAGCCTTCGATATCGCGATCTGTTATGATACGTGAAGGATAAATCTGATCAATGACTGACTGCACCTTCGCCAAAGTTGATCGACCGCCAAGAGAGGAGAGACGCAAGGTCAGCTCCCACCCCCCCACCCCACCCGGGGCAACAGTTTATTTACCTCCTCTCTTTGTGTGTGTTATGATGTTGATGCACATCACACCCTCTGCACACACACTCACACACACACACTGGCAAAGGTGCGTCTTTCTGTTCCAGATTGAATTATTATTAAGGCTGATTGGATTTTTCTCCCCCTGCATCAAAGACAAAAACACTCCTCTCTCCCTCCGGGTCCATCATCCCATCATCCCTCACTGTTTTTTTTCCTCCTTTCAAGTATTTGCCATTCCTTTCCTCTCGAAAACTCTGGCTTTTATGCATCGATTTTTCTCCCTCTCCTTGTCATTCCTTCCTTAGGGTCTGTATAGTCGCATGACTGTCATTAGCCTGATTACACAGGCTGTAATTATACAAACACACGCAGATGCCATCTTGTGACTCACATCACTGTATATGGGCAGAAATGTGATTCTCATCATTGTCTGTTTGTGTGTGCATTTTCTTGTGAGTGTGTGTGTGTGTGTTAAGGTTTTCGATTTGGGGCTGAGAAGAGACCATTGATTACCATTTTTGAGTGTACTCTGAGTGCCCCTCTCTACACAAAGGCATCATGGTCCGCGGGGCGCTCTCTCTCACACGCAGCCACATTTCTGAGCCCTTTTGAAAAGTTCCTTAGAAACACGAGAAAAGTTCCAGCCACAGGCGCCACGCCCTCCCACTGGCCCAGCAGAAATAGGCCCATTGAGCCAGGCTATAATCACACACACACAAACACACACACAAACACACACATATATAAATCTGCATTCAGCCTCGCTCCTTCTCCTCTCTCTCCACCACTTCATAGAAGCAGCCACAAAAACGCCGTCATTGACCCACCAGCCAACCAGCAGCATTCACTCACTGCAACATTTCTCTACTAAACATCACTACACACACACCGACACACACAGACACACACACCCTTGTAAGCACACAAATACACGGCAGCGTATTGTTGAGTGTGGGAGCAGCAGTTGTGTCAGAATCTCAAGGCATTTCTGGCACCAGGACAGTGACACACACACACACACACACACACTGAGAGATGCATGTTTCATAAGGTTATATATAATGGAGGAGGATTTCACGTAGAGAGGCCTCATGTGTGTGTCTCTGTGTGTTTGTGAATGTGTGTGTGTGCGCGCTAGCCTTGAGATGTGGTCTTTAATCCTGCTGGATTGTCAGATTAGTGTAACAGCTGGGTCCTACATACAGATATACATCTCTCTGCCTCTCTGTCTCTGTATCACCCCTCCTCCCATCATTCTGCTCCTCTATACTCGGCCAAGAGCTGAGTGGATCTGTGCATTAGTGTGTGTGTGTGTGTGTGTGTTAGTGTTAGTGTTTGTGTGTGGCAGTCTCACAGCTCCGGTCCATTACATGGTTTTAGACCAGCTGATGTGTCACTACACAGTCACGTGAACTCTGCTGAGTCTGCGGCAAGTTTCAGTGTCAAGCTGCTCATTTTGTCGGAGAAGCTGCGACATTACAGGTTAAACACGCTCTGCTTCCCAGGGCCCACGTCGCTGCCCTTTCAGCCCTGATCAGCCGATCATGTTCACTGCAAACACAGACTATATTGAAAGTTTTTAAAAAAAGCAGTTTAAATCCCATTTATAATACATATAATATAATCTCAAAAACGAATTAAGATGCTAAGATGCGATATACAAAAGAATAATAAAAATGCAGAAAATGACTGATTTGTGATGACTAATCAATCAATATAAATTATATTGTTTCCTGCAAGTATTTCATAATAAAAGCCATTCGCATGTTCGGCAAGTTGAATGCTTTTAATGTTGGGTTTGCATTTGCAGTAACACGATATGGTTTTGATTCAGCAGTAGGAGTGAACAGTGAGATTAATGAGATAAAATTACAACACCCTGGATTACATGGATGAGTCATTTCCTGTAAACCACTCGTGCTTAGGTTGGCAGTCTGAATCCTGCACCAGGCCGGACCCTGCCACTAACAACGAAAACTAGTATATACTCTATATAAAGGTAATTACTGAAAAACACAGCAGAAAAACTGATAGAAAGAGGTCAGCATCTCTGCTGATGATTGACTCATGATTCTGACTGAAAGGACTGACAAAGGGAAACCATATTGTGTTATTTTTTTTAGGCGATTAATTTAAAGTGAACCTCAGTTTCTCAGTCTGAAGGCCTTCATAATCAACTTCATAGAGGGAGGGCAGGGAGCTTTCCACATAATGAAGATGAATCGTCAAGCTAACAATGAAGCAAGAGCTTTAGTGACTGATATGAAGTAATGCTCTGTTGAAGGTACACTGAACATTACCATAACCCAGTCTATTCAGATATGTGAGATGAATGCTGAAAGGCCTCGTGCATGAAAGTGGATTTAGATTGCCTTCCAGTGATCCAGATGTATGATTTTCTTTTCTCCACCGTGCACCTGTTCTGTCCCTGCAGCTCTCTGACCAAGCCATTCACTGTACCACATACCATATTTAGCAAATGCATGACTTTCCATAAGGGCATTCATCACTTAGATCATCTTTGTCCTTATAACTCAGTGGAGAAAGATAATATTAGAAAGATAATATTAGTGCCTGGATGCTTTTCAGCTGTGGTTTGGTGCTGCACTGAGACAGCTTTAGGGCCCGAGTGAGCTGGAATAACAAACTAGAGCCAATGTAATGCCATCCTCCCACAGGTTTTGTACTGGGAATTAATACGACCAACGTGGCTGCGATTTGGATCGGCTACGGTAGTGCTATCAGGAATCCGATCGGCAGAAAGGTCTAAAAATAGTGGAAGGAGAAAAAGTGTTTCACTCATTTCCTGGCTGTTGTACATGAGCATGTTTACAGTTTTTTGCTCCATGGATCACATTCATTGGTCACAGGGAGCACTTGTGTGTGAAAAACTGAGACAAACATGCAGGAAGAGATCAGAAATGTGTTTGGCAAGTGACTAAATCAGTATTTCTACCTTCCCACTCAGCGCTACTTACAGCATCATGTCCACAAGAATCTGTCTGGCATTCAGTAGCAGTTTTAGATCATTACATTTAAAAATAACATAAACAGCTATAAATGTCAGACTTTATATTTGTTTTAAACCTCAAATTAGTCTAAAATACTTTTTCTGTTAATCCCCATGCGGCCAGATCTTATCCAAGACACCCAGAGCCACCTCCCATCTTTTAAACAGCTAATCAGTGTAAAATCGCTCAGCAGGTTCCTCCTTGCAAGCACAAAGTGACGCCTGCTGTTGACCCCCTGCTGCAGCTGTTACTGTAAAGAATCTCTTGACACTAAATGATAATTTAACTTTAAAATTTGGAGCTGTTTTACTTGGCTCACTGCCAAAGAAAGGAGGCCCTTGGGGGGCTGCAAATAGTGATCATTTCACAGGAGGAGACATTCATTACAGACATTAAAGCCATGACAGTAAATGTATGTATTAGGAATAGAGCTGGGGAATAGTTTTGATGGATGCCGAGTGGTTCCGACCCACAGGGTGAGCGCTGCTGATATAAGACTTGACAGCATTTATTGAGCAAAAAGAAATAAAAAATTCTTGCATTCTTCTTGTTTGAAGGTACAGTACAATCCCTGATTTTTGAATGTTGCCTAAAATCGTCTCAGTTCATAGCTGAGTTTCAAACATTAACAGTGAGCCTGGAGGAAATCTTATTCAATTCACATTTCCATCTGCCTGTTTTTATGCATTTTCAGTTTGTGCATTAGTGGCAGGAAAGAGGTAGACTTACAAACAAAACTTAAGAATTCAAATTAGCCGGAAAATATAAAATGGAAAAACATGCAAAACAATTGAGACCAGTATATAGGGGTACTTTAGTCATGTGTCTAAGCCCAGGAGCCCATTGGCTCAACATGTGTATATAAGGGAATGTATTTCAGGACTTTAAATCACCTTGGTAGACAGAAACAGGATTTCTTTGACCCCCTTGGCTGTAGCGTGCAGGTGTTAGCTGTTTGAAGGTTCACAGAAGTGCACCTGACGTCATTGTTACAAGATACCGTCTCGGTATCCGACCGTCTGTGTGTGTGTGTTTGTGTTATAAGGTGTCGCCCGGTGTGTGAGCAGTGTGGCTGTGCAGAGGCTTTCTGTGCTAATCTCTGCTGAAGGTGGCAGGTGTCTTAACCAGGCCATCACCTGGTAACCTACTCACAAAGACACACGGACGCACACAAACACACACACGCACACATACTGCCTGCCCTCTATCTCAGTCACATCTCCTTGTCTGAGTGTTAAGTGTGTTAGCGTCCAGGTTGGACTGTGGCCAACCTGCCCAGCTGGTAAGAGAGGAAGAGCAGGGCGGAGAGTGAGACGGGGCGGAAAAGCAAACGATGGAGGGAGATTAGAGGTCACTACTGACAGGGTCGGGGATCCACGCCGGAAAGAAAAGATGGGCGTGGAACAGCACAAACAGTAAACAGGCTGCAGCTTTTCCTGTAAGTGTGCAAGGAATTGGAGGGCATGTGCCAAGCAGTGTGACCCTTTCCAGGTAAAGAGCAGCTATCAGCGGTCCACTTCTGTCAGCGAGCAGCACGGCTCAAACTCTCCACCTCTTATCAGTGCAGGTCAGACTGCTCTGGAGAGGAGCAGACACAGAGACGGCCGTGAATCAGCAGCTGCTTTATGAAGCGTGGGCGCCTCACCTACAGTGAATTAAACTGCAGGGAAGTTGGAAATGTGGCCCATAAAGATCACTTTACCTCATTTGGGCCTGATCTAGGTCTCAAATTTCTGCCAGTTGATTATTGTTTTGTTTTGTTTTTTAAACCGTAAATGTCATGATACGTTCAAGTACTTGGTTGATTGGTTGGTTTGGCATCCAGCACTTAAGCTCAGTCAGGACACCCACGTCGAGGTTTAAAACATTCATTGTAGCAATGATACACATTTAGTTTGGTGATGTGGCTCTGCTCATGTCGTGCTTTGGAACAAGTCTGAGCAGGGCTGACACAAACCTGACACAGGCACACCATTAATGAGCATTAAGACACTGAAAGAAACATTCATATTCACATACAGTAACTCTACAGTAAATGCTAATGCAGGACGAGGCTGGGAAGGTAAATGGTCGATGATGGATGCAGAGCTCAGTGTATACAGATAGAATAAGTGTCAGATGTTTCTGTGACCACCCAGTGTTGGAGATATGTCATCAACATATTTCATTGGGTGGTGTGCTGAACATATGATTACCTGAAGTACCACAAGGCTCCACAATTCAAGACTGTTTTATGATACAGTGGTTCCCAACCTGGGAGTCACAAAATGAATGCTGAATGAAAGAAGAACAACTCCCTTGCATGCAATTTATCCTCATGGTTTTTAATTTTTTTTCTTTAGTCTTACTTTTCTCATGGTCACTAATGATTATTAAAGTCACAGCGAAATGGAAGTTAGATCTTCTCTTTCTTCAGTAATATGATGTGTTTCTCAGTGAAACTGAATATTTGAGTGGGGTTTAGTTAGGAACGAAATTTAAGTCAACTCTTTCACAATTTATTGCATTACTAAAAACTGGGCTCTGCTTATAGTATAACGCAATGTGAATCCAACTATTGGCAGATTATAACCAAATACAACAGTGGATACTGCTAAAGACATTTTTTTTGCTCTTATTAAGATGATTTACTGCTTTTAGCAGTGCTAGGATCAGAGAGTAGAGTTCCCTGGAAATGCAAACAAAGTTTTTGCCAACTCAAATCAGAAATCCAAACACACACCTCCTTCTATGATACTGCTCTGCGAGCTGCTACAACCCACGAGCAAATGATCAAGTGTGATTTTATGCAATCGGTCCTGAGTTCAAGATGAGTCATCAAAAATAAAGAAATTTTAAATTAAAAAAAAAGAACTGAGCTGGATTGTGACTTAAAAATACAGGAACAGATGACACATTTCGCATATAACAAGAGAGAGTTGAACAAATGACACAGGACTAGAACCTAGAAAATTAGTAAGTTATATTTCACTGTGTCTTTCAAATGAAACAATCTGAGCTTTTAGTGAAACATGCTCACAACTCGTAGACTTGTACAACCTGTGACACAAGTGGACACTGCTAGAGGTACTGTGGCATTCTTAGGTTTAGACTGTATTTGGCGTCTTTATTTTTCCCGTAATTTAATAGAATTTTAGGACACCATTTTCTGTAATGCCTCTAGATTGTGAGAAAAGATCTCCTGAATGAACAGTGTGCTGTAAAATTTGAACATAGCCTCAGTGTCTTTCATTGTATTTCTGTCCCTGGTTCTCCTCCTGTGGATGCAGTAAATGGAGGGACAGATAGAGGAGTGGGGACTGGCAGATGGTGCCAGAAAGCAGAGGGAGTATTCAAATCATTCTTCACAGTTTGAGAGCTTGGAGATGCTGCAGCAGTCGAGAACATTCGCACTGATAAAATCTCACATATTAAAAAGCACAATTAACGATTATTTCTCTAAAGCAGAGCAGCGTTGCATCTACTTTATCAGGGAGCTTAAAGTGTGTGTGTGTGTGTGCGTGTGCGTGCCAGGCATTGTGCAGCAGTAGCCGCAGCCTCTCGGGTTACTGAGGAATGCATTTGAAGTCAATCACAATGAAGCTCTCTATCTGCCCAACTAGCCTGAGGGGGATCTCCGAACTGAGCTGAACTGAACTGAACTGGACCGGCCAGAAAAACAACCCAAAAATCATCTTTAGATCACACACATCTGCAAGTTAATCCAGCAGCGCATTGTGTGTGTGTGTGTGTGTGTGTGTGTGTGTGAGAATCCTGGTTTGATGAATCATGTCTGTAACTACCTCTACCTCCCATTGTTATCTGACTTACCTGCATCTTAGTGAACTGCATACAACCATTGTTCCTACGGACAAAACACACACACACAGCAGTATTTTTCTCTCTCACACTCACACTGGTAATTGTCATATAACCTTCACACACACTTTCTCATTGTCAGGTTGCTGCAGTGTTGCTCCTGTAATATCACACACTTATAATTTGACTTTTTTCCCCCTCAGTCTGATCCTAAATTAAAAATCTGGAACAAATCATCTTCTGTGGAATATTAATACCTGTGAAACCGCTGCACTGTCAGCTCAGGTATAAAAATCCAGGCTCTGGTGCTGTAGAACGAGCTGACACGCACACACACATACACACACTCCACAGAGCAGCTACAGTGTATAGGATAAAATGTATAGTGCCAAACCTGATGTCCGCTTCAGATCAGGTTCCTATCAGAGTCACCCCTCAGAGGACACACCTGTGTTTGCTTTGTCAGAACATAACAAACACCAATTCTTTTCCTGCTTTCTTCTGGGGTTTTTTTTGTCCCTCAATTTTCTCTTTTCCCCTTTTCTTTTTATGCAAGTATACATAATTATATACTCCACGCTCCCAGATTGTTTTAAAATTGACTCCAACTTGCACCGCATGTCTTACAATGCCACTGCTTCATACGTTGCCAAAAACCAGGATTGTGCTCGCTCCGCGGATCCAGCTGGGATATGGCTGTCATCTGACAGTTTCCTTTTATAACGAATGGGAACAAAATGCAGTGGTGGAGGGAAATTGAGGGCAACATACAGATGATTTTGGCCCCGGGTTATTGCGTGCGGTGGAGGAGAGCTCGTTGCGTCTCGTTGTGGTTAGTTAGCTATGTGGCGCAGGCTGAAAGTACAACTGTTTATAGCTCCTGAAATGGAGGCAAAATGCAGAGCTGGCCCTATTCGACTCCCCCCACCGAAATCACATAAAACACACACACACCCGCTCAGATAGGTCTGAGGGATATTTGTGTGCGCATGTACGCACACACACACCACAAACAAAACCTGTGATTATACCCATTCAGACACATACACACGCTGTAATTACATACAGTGACGCACTACTGCCAGCCATACCATGAATTCACACTTATAATACTGTCTCATAAATAAAACATGCCGAGGCACACAGGGTGATTATACATCACTGTTAAAGGTTAGGATAAACATAGATGATGCACATTTAAACGCGCACAAACCCTCTAAAACTGAACACAGACAAACAGGAGACGAGCAGCTACAGTGTGTCCTGGAGGTTGTTATGTGTTTGTGTGTGTGTGTGTGTGTAGGGGACTTGTAAAAGGGGCCCCTGGGGTGGGCTCTGGTGCCGCCTTGGGGGTGGGGTTGTGTGTTTATTTAAGTATGCGTGTGTGTTTTTCGTGAGTCACGCTGAATTTAGGGGGCTAGCCTGGAGATAAGGAATGGGAGTTTAAGATGAAAGGAAAATGGGGCGAGGACGGGGATACACTGGCACAGAGTTTGTGGATCCAGAGGGAGGGGAAGGAAGGGAGGTAGAGAGGGAGGGACAGATAGAAGTTGGAGGCCAGAGGAGCAGACTGTTTTGATGTTGATTTTTTTAGGTTGTTTATTTGACGTTACATAACACCTTTGCTTATGTAGTTAGAGCTCTTACATGTGCTGTGCTGATGTGAGTGTGTGTGTGAGTGTGTGTCTGGTAGCTTCTCACTGGGAGACGGGAATTTCTGTGAAAGGCAAAGGTTGCCCATAGCAACGGCCTTCATTGTAAAACTGATCCTTGGAATACAGCACACACACCGACACACACATTCGCACCATGCTCACACTGAGACGTCTTTTCAGTACTTTTCGGCACTTTCAGGGTTCGAGCTCACCAGACCTTCATACACACACACACACCCTCTCTCTCTCTGTCTTTCTCACACACATTTACACTCCAAGTGTGAAGCACACACACCTCTCAGCCTGCCACTTTGTGAAGCCCATACCCTCGGTGTGTCGAGGCTCCAAACAACTACGAGTCAATTTCATTTTCAGGAGGTACATATAGCGTTTCAGCTCCACCTCATGCTGAGATGTGATGGACTGAGATGCTCAGGTTTCTAGATTCCATTATGCTTTTATTGGCTTTTAAAGGCATCAGGTTTCCTCTGTCTGGAGCCGGGGAGGAGCTTCTGCCTTTGCTTCTGTCTGTGTGTGTGTGTGTGTGTATATACAATTAGCATCACACAGGCTAGAAAATACACAGCTCTGCAGGGCCTCTGGATGGGCTTAAGATTGCTGAGGAGATAAGTTTGCTTTGGTCACAGTTTCAGCAGCGGTCTGACTGTTTTCCAATACCTGGAGCAAAAACTCAGCCCTTTGTTTTTTGGCGTTGGAACACTGTACAGCTCAGTCTGGATACAAAATGTAGTGATGAAAGAGGAAAGGTGGCAACACCACACTGCAAAAAATACATCAGTACCGAAATACTTTCAGCAAAATGTACCTAAAGCTTCTCTAAATAATGCTGTTATATTAACACATAACTTGTATCTAAAGCAAGTTGCTTTTGAAAATTATTCTCTCTATCCTCTGGGGTACCCCTTAACTCTGCTGAGTGTTTTAGCCACTTTCAGCTCCTTGTTTTGGTTTTCTGCTGCACAACTTCACTTATCTGGCTCACTCTCACTGTTCTCATCAGTTTCAAGATGCAACTGGCAGCTGCTCTCACTGAAGAAGCTGTCATAAATCCAAACAATCCGAACAAATGGCAGACAGGGGCAGTTTACGACAACAGAGTGGAGCATTTAGATGCTAAAGAGCCAGATTACTTCAGACATGAAGCTATGCTAATGTTGCTCCAGTTGTGTTTGACATAAGCAAACGTTTGCAAACGTTTGGCCTCTAACAGAGTTGAGTTATTGTCATTGATGACAATAGAGGTGAATCTCCTTTTAACTACTTAATTTACTGTTGAGCAGTTTGTTCTAAAGCAACGCGTCTTATTTTATAAGATGATTTTAAAAGTAATTAACTATAGCTGTCAGATAAATGTAGTTGAGTAATAAGCACAGTATTTCCATGTGTAATCTAGTGAAGTAGCTGTGTCAAGTAAAATGAAATGGGAATACTAAAGTAAAGTTCAACTACCTCAAACCTGTGATGACAAAATGAGACAAAATAGTGATGGTGGTGGAAATCAACAGAGAGAGAGATTTCAAAATAAGTACACACTGTATAGTATTTGTTAATGAGACTGGCTTCGACATATCTACATTAAACATTTTTAGTGTCTGCAGATACTTGAGATGCATGGAGTACAGTTACAGTAAACTTTGAAAGCTCTCTTGAAACAAACTGTGACGTGTACTGTAGTTTGAAATGTATCATTGCACTGCAGTATGGGTGGAGTCTCTTAAGTGCATGCATTTGATAACAGTATTAGTTGACCCTGTGTGATGGGAAAAGCCTCTGAGTGCTAAAGTGTGTGTTTAAACATCGCAGGGATGTGGGATTGAGGTCAAGAGAAAAAGAGAGAGAGAGAGAGAGAGAGAGAGAGAGAGAGAGATGAATGAAGAGAAAGGAGGAGGGATCAGCCTCAAAGTGACCGGAGACTTGAGGTCACTCACTTCAGAAGTTCAACACCCACCCCCCCCACCCGAACGATCCACAACTAATCTCTCTTACCTGACCCTGACAGAGGTCGCCAGCCTCTGTTGCGCTTTCCCCCCTCACAGACGTCCGTGAAATAGACCTGGATTAAGGCAGAGTGATGAGCAGGGAGGATGCTGTGAAATGATCCATGAGAGACAGTAACAGGCATATTACAGGCAGAGAGCCTTCAGAGTGCAGCTGTAAAACTCAAATGTACAGAAGCAGCCATTTGAAAGAGACTGTCAAAATAGCCCTGACACCATTTACTCACGGTGATAGTGATTGTTGCTGGTCACTTATTGATCAAAACAATGAGCTTTTTCCAGTTTCTCAAACATATATTTTTGTAAACTGAACTTTTTTTTTTTTTTTTGGTTTTAGACTCTTGGTGCGACAAAACAAGCAATTTGAAGACATTACCTTGTGCTCTGGGAAACTGTGATGCACATTTTTAGCCTTGTTAGCATAATGAATGGCAACACTGCCACTGAACTACTGGCTGACTGAAATTTTGTGCATACATTCATGTTCCCTTCAGGTGGAATCCTAATGATTTTCAGGATCCCCTCACTTTCTATCTAGCACCATCATCAGACCTAATACCTTCCAAAATAGACATTTCCACCATCCTCAGCTGGTATTTAGTTAGTATTCAGTTGGTATTATCAGATGTCAGCATGCCAACACACATGCTAAACATCAGCATGTTAGCATTATCACTGTGAGTATGTTAGCATGTTGACGTTAGCATTTAGCTCAAATCACCACTGTTTCTACCTTGCAGAGCTGCATGGCTGTAAACTCGTAGTTTTCTGACATTTTATATTTATATTTTTATTTAGTTTTATTTAGTTAGTAGTTGACAGTTTATCCGACTGAGAAAATAAACATGCTCTTGTTTTCACCCTCTCATATGTGAGGATTTTCTCTTTTAATTTAAAGACATCTCTATCTATGTAAATGTAAATGTAAAATAGTAAAAATTTTATATACTAAATGATTCATCAAGATGTTAAAAATTCTTAACCTTTTAATCAATAATGGAAAAAATTGTTGCAGCCGAGTTCAACAGTGAACCACTTTCCTCTGCTGAGCTGATTTACAGTCTGAGCATCACTTGCAATTGACACATGAGCAGACTAAATGAAACCCCTCTCCCCTTAAAGGCTTTGATGTTCCTCTGCCAAAATCCCAGCTTTAGATCAACTCATTAACTATGCTCCTCCATAGAGTCGCAGACAGACAGATGTTGGCCTGTCCAGCATAATGCTGCCTGTGCCTCCTCGCAGACTGTTGTGTGTGTGTGCGCATGTAATCTCCCAAAGTGTCTTTCAAATGAAATGACAAACAGCTCAGTCATTCCTGATGAACAACTCTTAATCTGTCATCTGTACCCTCCCACCCCTCACCCCACCCCCACCTCTCTGTATCCACCAGGCACAGACGTGGTGACCGGTTGATAGACGAAGGCTCGACAAGAGACGACTTCTTTGATGATGAGGACCTCTACTCGGGCTCCGGCTCTGGCTGTAAGTATGTGTGTGTGTTTCAGTGTGCATGTTTAAGTGTGTGTGTGAGGTTACACATTCACGCCCTGGTTCTTTCAAACTCGTCAGCTGCTGGGTTTCAATCTACTGACCCTGGACTCCAACCCCCCCCCCTCCTCCTCCCTCCTGTCCTCCAGTTATGGTCGCTCTATTCATCAGACTCTCATGCATGGACACCACACACACACACACACAATTCAGCCATGCCATTTGGCTCGACAGACAGATTTTGACACAGATTTATTGAAAACACCTTTAAACTCAGACACTCACTTGCAGACAAGAGTAACCCAGGCTCAGTTCCCCCAGATCTTATTTAATCTAATCAGATTACAGTCCACACAGATTAGACCATCACACGTGTACCAGCAGTTAGCTGTGTGTACCTATCTGCGAGCGTATGTCTGCGTTTGAGCGAGCTGGCCGTCTGCGTGTGTGTGTGGTTAGGGATGACCTACTTAACGTAAATCACGTTGGTGTAATTCAGGCTGATTTTCTGATCTGGCTGTCGAAGCTTGAGCGTGGCTCTCCTTATTAAGCATGACTCATTGAGGGCTGCCCTCGGTTCAGGCACTGCGCTAGTAAGCGTGCACGCTCAAAATAATTAATTCAGAGCAGGAGTGCAGCAGAGGCACCCCCTGTGGTCGAAACAGCAGCCCCGGCAAATTGCTTTATCTCGAGCCGTGATACAGAGCCCGTCTGATTCTAAAGAAAAGACTCATTTTCAGGAGACGGACGTGCATTTTGCGCCGCTGCAGCTTCAGAACGTGGCATTTTGTGGCGTCTGATATGTTTAACAGTAGCTGCATTGTTCGAGTCCATATTTCGATATCCTCTCCAGCTCTTCTGTCAGCTTTCATGTCTTTGTGCCCGTAAATTCAATTTGTTTCTCTTTCAACCCTGGGAGCTTCACTGCTATAACAAAATGAAAGGTGGTATAATACTATTATGAGTTGAAGAAGAAAATGAATCACTCAACACCGTTGGCTTCCTCTCCTTTCTTCTCTTCTCTTCTCTTCTCTTCTCTTCTCTTCTCTTCTCTTCTTCCTCTTCTCTCTTCTCTTCTCTTCTCTTCTCTTCTACTTTCTTTTCTTTTCTTTTCTTTACGGCTAATTTTGAAAAAAAAAAAAGCAGTTCTCCTGTACATCACAACAGCACTTTTCAGGTCATTTTCTAAGGTCTCCATCCAATTAAGCACCAAAAACAACATGAACATGATTAAATCTCATCTTCCCTATCTGACTTCAGTCGGCCAACAACAAAACAAAACATCACAGTCAACATCTGGTTGGGAGAGAGAGAGACACAGACAGTTCAGTCTCAGTTGGCTAAACCTCCGTTCTGTCTCCTCCTGCTCCCCATGTTTTGGTACAGCCAAACTCACAATTCACTGTTGTTATTCTCATTTACATGTTTGCCTGTTTGTGTTGTCAGACGGCTAAATGAGCAGAAAATAGCGATTTGATTGCAGCTCTGATTGCTGTGCGGAGTCGTCAATAAAATCACTACTTTATGATCCATTTGACAAAACAAACGTAGCTGTGTATGTGTCATTGGGTATACTGACATTTACAACGTGTAAAGCAAGACGAGACAGAAAGCTGTCTTCTTAAAGGAGCATTCCACCAATTTTTACACACCAAAAAAGTCAGTTCACAACAGGTTTATCTTGGTCTGCGCTTGGAAACCTGAATTGTGTAACAGAAAGTCTAATTACAAACTGGAGCTATCGAGTTTACAAAGACGTATGCAAAACATGCGATCAAGTTGCATTATGGGAAATGTAAGATACAGTGTTTTGGGGGCCATGACCTATTATTGGGACTAAAAGTCTGCCCCTTTGACTTCACTGCTACAAAGCCCCAACCTGGCATCATTTTCTAATCTCATCATCAGTGGTCTGAGATGTATAACAAATAACCACATCTCAGGTTTGAATCCAGCCAAAGAGCTTGTATGTCCTCATCTATCTGCCCTCACACGTCCTGTCTGACTCTCTACCCTGTCGAGTAAAGACAAAATGACCTACAAAATAATCTTAAATAAACACTTCCTATTTACTCAATAGTGGACAACATATAGCCTACAGTAGACTGTCTGTATGTTTATTCCCTATATCGTGTCTTCAAGAATCCCCACAGTGCAATGAGTTGCATTTCATAGACTTGAAAAATTAGTCGTGCAACACTGTACTTGTTAGTGATGATGTAGAATGATGATGACTTAAAAGTGTCTGAAATCTCAATTTACTGCTCACTAGAGGGTAGACAACAGTGTGTGAAGTGAATGAGCCAGCCATAGTCTCAGTGTCTGATTTACTTTTGTCTGTGAGTGTGTGGGCAGGTGGGTTGAGTGGTTGTGTTTTACACTGAATTGTTGTTTAACAAAATCATATTTAAACTCTTCTCCTCTTCAGTTCCTGAGGTCAGCATGAGACCGACATCGGTGGGCGTGTCCTTCACCACAGAAGAGCCCCTGCTCCTCTCTACCACCCAGGCCACCAGCCCCGCCCCCTCGGCCTCCCCAGCTGCCGAGCCCAGCCCCAACCCCGAGGACCCCACCGTCACCCCGCTGCCCACCGAGGCCGACGGTGAGAGTGGTGCATTCTGGGAGAGAGAGCTGGAGAAGGAGAAAGAGAGAGAGAGGGAGATGGAGAGAGAGAGGCAGAGGGAACTGGAAAGGGAGCGAGAGAGGGAGAAACAGCTGGAGAGGGAGAGAGAGAGGGAGAGAGAGAGGGAACGGGTCAGAGAGCTGGAGAAAGAGAGGGAGAGGGAGAGAGAGCGCGAGCGAGAGAGGGAGCGTGAGAGAGAGCGGGAAAAAGAGAGAGAGAGGCAGAGAGAGCGTGAGCTTGAAAGAGAGAGAGAGCTGGAGAGAATCAGGGCTGCCGCTGCCGACCAAACCACCACTGCCCCGAGGTCACCCGCCGCTGTTCCCGTGGTGACCACCAACCCTTCGACCAGCCCCGCAGAAAGTGGAGCGCCCTCTGCCGGTTCAGATGACCTGAGCACCACAGAAGAAGAGGACATGTACCTGTCGCCCGAGCCCACCTCGTTTTACCCTGGCTTCGACATGGAAACCACCACAGAAGAAGACACACCCACCGCAGCAGAGACCACACCTGAAGCCACGACAGCTGCCCCTACCACCACCACCACTGTCAGGACCAGGGTCCCCTTCAGGCCCTGGGTTCCCATGACGACAGCCACTCAGGTGATGCCAACAGAGAGAACAACCCGCCCACAGCAGCCCACAGCTACACAGGTAGGATTCATAGCATCACCACCTGCTGACAACAGTTAAGATGCTGTTTTAACGTTTCTGTACTATTCCTAGTAAGATTTCTTGTTCTGGTACCAAAAGAACTCAGTTTCTTACGGAATAGAAACATGTGTCAGCAAACTTGTTTCCTCATTTAAAGAGTCACCTTAAGAAATTGTTCAGCATTTTGGGAAGCACTCTTGTTTGCTTTCTTGCCAAGAGTTAGATGAGAAGGTCAATACCAGTCCCACATCTGTCAGTTAAGTAAGAATCTAAAGCCTGAAGTCAATCAGCTTAACTTAGCATAAAGACTGAAAGCAGGGTGGAACAGTTAGCCTGGCTCGGTCCAAAGTTCCAAAATACACTCAACATTGCCTCTAAAATGGACTAAAGAGCACATAATATTTCCATACACAAACAGAAGTGTAAAAGGTGTGTTTTAAAGGTTTTTGTTTTGTAATTGGTGAGTTTTAGAGATTGTTTGCAAGTGTATTTTTGAACTTTTTCAGCCTTTATGCTAAGCTAGGCTAATCACCTCTGGATTCCAGCTCTGTATTTAACATACAGACATGAGAGTGGTATCATCTTCTTCCAATACAAAAAACTATTTTTACGACATTTATGAAAGAAGCCAAATTTCCCAGTGTTGAATAAGATGAACATTATTCTATGTTTTTTTGTTTGTTTTACAAATCCTGTAAAAAAGACCAAAACCAACATGTTAGCCAACCTAATACTTTCACCGCACCTACTTTCAGACTTCATATCTGTGACGCTCAACCCATTCACTACCCCTGAAGACATTAATCTTTAAAGGCAGATCACACATTAAAAGGGTTTATGAGATTGTGTTGTCAGTGGATTTATTTGTTTAAAAAGGCTAAGTGATTTCCTGAAACAGCAGGGCACTGTAGTAAATGGTGTATTTGTTGGGATTGATGTGGATTAATGCACATTATAATGACGGAACATGTCACAGACTGCAATAGTGAGGCTCATTTATGAATTTTAAATGGTTTTTGGACAATGGTGGGTGTTTTTGGCACAAAACAATAAGATATATCAGGCTTTGGCTGCCCAGACAGTACTTGTCATTGAGGATTTCTGTCTTTTGATGGGATGTATAGACAATAAGAAGAATCTAGAATATCAGCAGTCTTAATCTTTTAATGTTATCTAAGCACAAGCAGCTGTACAAGAACTTTGCCTGAATAAAATACCAATTAAATATATTTAAGCTCATTTAGATCAGGAACCCTCCGATCAAAGAATAAGATCACACATCTGACCAGGATGCATGTACCAGCTTTTTCAGTACTGTGTAGTAATAGATTCATTTCTGTTGGTACCAATAAACTATTGAGGTTTGATACTGAGGCCGACTTCTGACTGCCTCTTTAACACTGACAGTTCAATTATTTACAGACCAGAGTAATTTCTATGATTGGTGTGTGCATCTGTTTATTTACAGCAGCTCTGCATTAAAGCATGATACATTTAGATTTCTCTGGTTTTCCACAGTATAATTAAGCTGCCAGAGTTTATGAAGTGTGTATATGTGTTGGACAATAAGCAACTTTCCACCACTCAGAATATACAGGGGCTCATTGTTTCGATGGGGAACATATACCATGGAAAGCTCTCTGTTTGTGTTGGATAATTTCAGTGTAACGACTCTACGAAACAAATTTGATTACGTCAAATGTAAATTTCCTGTCGGTGGTCTCACTTTTCCTCTCTCTGTCTCAGGAGGCTACCAACGAGGTGGGTGCTGCAGGGCCAAGTGGAGATTTTGAGATCCGTGAGGATCGCCGCAACGATCTTGGTCGTGGTATAATGCCAGTGGATCCTGATCTGGTCGGAAACACGGTGGATGGAGGAAGCTCTGCCGCCCAGCTGCCACAGAAGAACATCTTGGAGAGAAAAGAGGTCTTGATAGGTAAGAATATCTCTCAGTTAAGTTAATGTTTGAGGGGATTTTGTATGTTTTGTCATGTCAGAATTTTTGTCCCGGTTGTTCAGCACTACGTGTGTCTTTCTCACTGCTTGTCTGTCTGATCCTGTCCCTCCTGTCATCCTGTTATATCAAATAAACCTGTTGGTAATCACCTCATAGACCGTCAGATTACATTTCCCGTTGCCTCCTGTATTCTTTCCCTGCTTTTTGAGAGCTGCAAAGATAAACTGCTATTACCTCGCATTCACGTAGTGCAGATTCATCACCATAAGTGAATGTGCTACTTAGCCCCGTTTGACCCGTTGAGAACAAGCAATCCTCTTCTTTGGGTTATCCAACCCCTCCTTTCTCCCTGCTTTTTCTCATCATTTTCCCTCTGGGCAAATCCAATTTCTTTTCAAGTGCCCCCTCTCCTCATCCCAAAGAGCTGTTGTAGAAAGTGAGGGAGCAGCCAACTTGCCTGACCTGACTGGCTCTCTGTCTCTCCTTCAGCTGTTCTGATTTGTGGACTGCTGGCGGTGGTTTTCGCTGATTTCCTGGTCATCGGTAAAGAGCAGGAGGCAACAGACTTTAGACTAGACTGTCTGTGTGATAGAACCACATTGCAACTACATGTCATGATCACACATTCATATACAGTGCTGTACATATTCACACTATTTATTTGGGGTTTTCTACACAGAAACATGCAGTCTTTACTGTGTTTGACTTTTTAAACTGATTTAGATTTTTTCCCAAGATTGTGACAGGATTTGCTAGTCATTAAGGCAATGCTACATTTAGCATTGTCACTGTAGTGCTCACTATGTTCACCATCTTAGTTTGGCATGTTAGCATACAAACAATTGCTAAAGCTGAGGCTGATGGGAGTATCATTAGTTTTCAGGTATTTGGTCATAAACCAAAGACCTGGACAAATTAAAAAGTTTGACTTGATGGCATTGTTGCAGTTCATCCTGAGGGGAGCCATTTATATCTGTACTAAATTTCAAGGCCAGACATCCAATGGTTGTCAGGACATTTAAGCCTGGACCACAGTGGTAGACTGACAAATCAAGAGCAGTTCATTATGTCTTTTTTATGCGAAACTACAAATGGTGCCCTTGTTATTTATCATGTCCAACCCTCCAGTTGTCTTCCACAGTAAAATCAGAGATGGGAGATGAACATGTTTATAAGACAAAATTGCGTGATCTGGTTTAAATACAAGAAACAGTGTGTCAGAGAGATTCTGTACTTCTGCAGTTCTCTGTGACAGTGCATTGTGGAAAGTTATATTATTTTAAATACCCCAGCCTGTGCATTTCTGATATTGGCAGTAATGGGATAAACAAAGTCAACACCTCCCACACAGTGAGTGGAAACAAAGTGTTCCTCAAGCATTTAGGAAAAATAACAAACAGTTTGTTCCCTGTTTTGCCATCGATACCAATTACTTTAACGAGGGAAAGTTTTCTTTTTTTCCCCCCCATTTGATAACCACACATTAATCTGTCGCACACAGTAAGAGTTCATTAGCGATGTGTGTAGTGAAAGGTGGGAAAATGCAGCTGTTGCGGATTGGTTACACCAGCCCCATCAGGCTAAACTCCTATGAAGCACTGCAGGGCTACAATTTAGCACAAAACTGTTGGCAACGCAGAACGTATGTTGGCACATTTAGACTCATCAGTCTTCACTTAGCAGCTAGGTGATAGTGATGCTGTGGTAGCTGTGCTCTGCTTTCAGACTAGTAGTGTTTTTAAAGAAGCGTGTTTGTAGTGATGTAGTCGGCTGCAGGGTGTAACTGTGGCTCTAATGGTATTTTAGTGTTTGTTTATGTGTATGTCTGTGTGTTTGCAGGATGTAAAATGTAATGTTCTGTAAAGGTTTCAAGAGATCTCCTCGTCCTTCTTCTTCATCCTGTACACCAGCAGCATCACCAGGAAGGCGGCGAACAGGGCGCCCACCACGCCTCCCACTATCACCGCTGCAGAAAAACAGAAGGACAGAGGAGATCTCTTGAAACCTTTACAGAACATTACATTTTACATCCTGCAAACACACAGACATACACATAAACAAACACTAAAATACCATTAGAGCCACAGTTACACCCTGCAGCCGACTACATCACTACAAACACGCTTCTTTAAAAACACTACTAGTCTGAAAGCAGAGCACAGCTACCACAGCATCACTATCACCTAGCTGCTAAGTGAAGACTGATGAGTCTAAATGTGCCAACATACGTTCTGCGTTGCCAACAGTTTTGTGCTAAATTGTAGCCCTGCAGTGCTTCATAGGAGTTTAGCCTGATGGGGCTGGTGTAACCAATCCGCAACAGCTGCATTTTCCCACCTTTCACTACACACATCGCTAATGAACTCTTACTGTGTGCGACAGATTAATGTGTGGTTATCAAATGGGGGGGAAAAAAAGAAAACTTTCCCTCGTTAAAGTAATTGGTATCGATGGCAAAACAGGGAACAAACTGTTTGTTATTTTTCCTAAATGCTTGAGGAACACTTTGTTTCCACTCACTGTGTGGGAGGTGTTGACTTTGTTTATCCCATTACTGCCAATATCAGAAATGCACAGGCTGGGGTATTTAAAATAATATAACTTTCCACAATGCACTGTCACAGAGAACTGCAGAAGTACAGAATCTCTCTGACACACTGTTTCTTGTATTTAAACCAGATCACGCAATTTTGTCTTATAAACATGTTCATCTCCCATCTCTGATTTTACTGTGGAAGACAACTGGAGGGTTGGACATGATAAATAACAAGGGCACCATTTGTAGTTTCGCATAAAAAAGACATAATGAACTGCTCTTGATTTGTCAGTCTACCACTGTGGTCCAGGCTTAAATGTCCTGACAACCATTGGATGTCTGGCCTTGAAATTTAGTACAGATATAAATGGCTCCCCTCAGGATGAACTGCAACAATGCCATCAAGTCAAACTTTTTAATTTGTCCAGGTCTTTGGTTTATGACCAAATACCTGAAAACTAATGATACTCCCATCAGCCTCAGCTTTAGCAATTGTTTGTATGCTAACATGCCAAACTAAGATGGTGAACATAGTGAGCACTACAGTGACAATGCTAAATGTAGCATTGCCTTAATGACTAGCAAATCCTGTCACAATCTTGGGAAAAAATCTAAATCAGTTTAAAAAGTCAAACACAGTAAAGACTGCATGTTTCTGTGTAGAAAACCCCAAATAAATAGTGTGAATATGTACAGCACTGTATATGAATGTGTGATCATGACATGTAGTTGCAATGTGGTTCTATCACACAGACAGTCTAGTCTAAAGTCTGTTGCCTCCTGCTCTTTACCGATGACCAGGAAATCAGCGAAAACCACCGCCAGCAGTCCACAAATCAGAACAGCTGAAGGAGAGACAGAGAGCCAGTCAGGTCAGGCAAGTTGGCTGCTCCCTCACTTTCTACAACAGCTCTTTGGGATGAGGAGAGGGGGCACTTGAAAAGAAATTGGATTTGCCCAGAGGGAAAATGATGAGAAAAAGCAGGGAGAAAGGAGGGGTTGGATAACCCAAAGAAGAGGATTGCTTGTTCTCAACGGGTCAAACGGGGCTAAGTAGCACATTCACTTATGGTGATGAATCTGCACTACGTGAATGCGAGGTAATAGCAGTTTATCTTTGCAGCTCTCAAAAAGCAGGGAAAGAATACAGGAGGCAACGGGAAATGTAATCTGACGGTCTATGAGGTGATTACCAACAGGTTTATTTGATATAACAGGATGACAGGAGGGACAGGATCAGACAGACAAGCAGTGAGAAAGACACACGTAGTGCTGAACAACCGGGACAAAAATTCTGACATGACAAAACATACAAAATCCCCTCAAACATTAACTTAACTGAGAGATATTCTTACCTATCAAGACCTCTTTTCTCTCCAAGATGTTCTTCTGTGGCAGCTGGGCGGCAGAGCTTCCTCCATCCACCGTGTTTCCGACCAGATCAGGATCCACTGGCATTATACCACGACCAAGATCGTTGCGGCGATCCTCACGGATCTCAAAATCTCCACTTGGCCCTGCAGCACCCACCTCGTTGGTAGCCTCCTGAGACAGAGAGAGGAAAAGTGAGACCACCGACAGGAAATTTACATTTGACGTAATCAAATTTGTTTCGTAGAGTCGTTACACTGAAATTATCCAACACAAACAGAGAGCTTTCCATGGTATATGTTCCCCATCGAAACAATGAGCCCCTGTATATTCTGAGTGGTGGAAAGTTGCTTATTGTCCAACACATATACACACTTCATAAACTCTGGCAGCTTAATTATACTGTGGAAAACCAGAGAAATCTAAATGTATCATGCTTTAATGCAGAGCTGCTGTAAATAAACAGATGCACACACCAATCATAGAAATTACTCTGGTCTGTAAATAATTGAACTGTCAGTGTTAAAGAGGCAGTCAGAAGTCGGCCTCAGTATCAAACCTCAATAGTTTATTGGTACCAACAGAAATGAATCTATTACTACACAGTACTGAAAAAGCTGGTACATGCATCCTGGTCAGATGTGTGATCTTATTCTTTGATCGGAGGGTTCCTGATCTAAATGAGCTTAAATATATTTAATTGGTATTTTATTCAGGCAAAGTTCTTGTACAGCTGCTTGTGCTTAGATAACATTAAAAGATTAAGACTGCTGATATTCTAGATTCTTCTTATTGTCTATACATCCCATCAAAAGACAGAAATCCTCAATGACAAGTACTGTCTGGGCAGCCAAAGCCTGATATATCTTATTGTTTTGTGCCAAAAACACCCACCATTGTCCAAAAACCATTTAAAATTCATAAATGAGCCTCACTATTGCAGTCTGTGACATGTTCCGTCATTATAATGTGCATTAATCCACATCAATCCCAACAAATACACCATTTACTACAGTGCCCTGCTGTTTCAGGAAATCACTTAGCCTTTTTAAACAAATAAATCCACTGACAACACAATCTCATAAACCCTTTTAATGTGTGATCTGCCTTTAAAGATTAATGTCTTCAGGGGTAGTGAATGGGTTGAGCGTCACAGATATGAAGTCTGAAAGTAGGTGCGGTGAAAGTATTAGGTTGGCTAACATGTTGGTTTTGGTCTTTTTTACAGGATTTGTAAAACAAACAAAAAAACATAGAATAATGTTCATCTTATTCAACACTGGGAAATTTGGCTTCTTTCATAAATGTCGTAAAAATAGTTTTTTGTATTGGAAGAAGATGATACCACTCTCATGTCTGTATGTTAAATACAGAGCTGGAATCCAGAGGTGATTAGCCTAGCTTAGCATAAAGGCTGAAAAAGTTCAAAAATACACTTGCAAACAATCTCTAAAACTCACCAATTACAAAACAAAAACCTTTAAAACACACCTTTTACACTTCTGTTTGTGTATGGAAATATTATGTGCTCTTTAGTCCATTTTAGAGGCAATGTTGAGTGTATTTTGGAACTTTGGACCGAGCCAGGCTAACTGTTCCACCCTGCTTTCAGTCTTTATGCTAAGTTAAGCTGATTGACTTCAGGCTTTAGATTCTTACTTAACTGACAGATGTGGGACTGGTATTGACCTTCTCATCTAACTCTTGGCAAGAAAGCAAACAAGAGTGCTTCCCAAAATGCTGAACAATTTCTTAAGGTGACTCTTTAAATGAGGAAACAAGTTTGCTGACACATGTTTCTATTCCGTAAGAAACTGAGTTCTTTTGGTACCAGAACAAGAAATCTTACTAGGAATAGTACAGAAACGTTAAAACAGCATCTTAACTGTTGTCAGCAGGTGGTGATGCTATGAATCCTACCTGTGTAGCTGTGGGCTGCTGTGGGCGGGTTGTTCTCTCTGTTGGCATCACCTGAGTGGCTGTCGTCATGGGAACCCAGGGCCTGAAGGGGACCCTGGTCCTGACAGTGGTGGTGGTGGTAGGGGCAGCTGTCGTGGCTTCAGGTGTGGTCTCTGCTGCGGTGGGTGTGTCTTCTTCTGTGGTGGTTTCCATGTCGAAGCCAGGGTAAAACGAGGTGGGCTCGGGCGACAGGTACATGTCCTCTTCTTCTGTGGTGCTCAGGTCATCTGAACCGGCAGAGGGCGCTCCACTTTCTGCGGGGCTGGTCGAAGGGTTGGTGGTCACCACGGGAACAGCGGCGGGTGACCTCGGGGCAGTGGTGGTTTGGTCGGCAGCGGCAGCCCTGATTCTCTCCAGCTCTCTCTCTCTTTCAAGCTCACGCTCTCTCTGCCTCTCTCTCTCTTTTTCCCGCTCTCTCTCACGCTCCCTCTCTCGCTCGCGCTCTCTCTCCCTCTCCCTCTCTTTCTCCAGCTCTCTGACCCGTTCCCTCTCTCTCTCCCTCTCTCTCTCCCTCTCCAGCTGTTTCTCCCTCTCTCGCTCCCTTTCCAGTTCCCTCTGCCTCTCTCTCTCCATCTCCCTCTCTCTCTCTTTCTCCTTCTCCAGCTCTCTCTCCCAGAATGCACCACTCTCACCGTCGGCCTCGGTGGGCAGCGGGGTGACGGTGGGGTCCTCGGGGTTGGGGCTGGGCTCGGCAGCTGGGGAGGCCGAGGGGGCGGGGCTGGTGGCCTGGGTGGTAGAGAGGAGCAGGGGCTCTTCTGTGGTGAAGGACACGCCCACCGATGTCGGTCTCATGCTGACCTCAGGAACTGAAGAGGAGAAGAGTTTAAATATGATTTTGTTAAACAACAATTCAGTGTAAAACACAACCACTCAACCCACCTGCCCACACACTCACAGACAAAAGTAAATCAGACACTGAGACTATGGCTGGCTCATTCACTTCACACACTGTTGTCTACCCTCTAGTGAGCAGTAAATTGAGATTTCAGACACTTTTAAGTCATCATCATTCTACATCATCACTAACAAGTACAGTGTTGCACGACTAATTTTTCAAGTCTATGAAATGCAACTCATTGCACTGTGGGGATTCTTGAAGACACGATATAGGGAATAAACATACAGACAGTCTACTGTAGGCTATATGTTGTCCACTATTGAGTAAATAGGAAGTGTTTATTTAAGATTATTTTGTAGGTCATTTTGTCTTTACTCGACAGGGTAGAGAGTCAGACAGGACGTGTGAGGGCAGATAGATGAGGACATACAAGCTCTTTGGCTGGATTCAAACCTGAGATGTGGTTATTTGTTATACATCTCAGACCACTGATGATGAGATTAGAAAATGATGCCAGGTTGGGGCTTTGTAGCAGTGAAGTCAAAGGGGCAGACTTTTAGTCCCAATAATAGGTCATGGCCCCCAAAACACTGTATCTTACATTTCCCATAATGCAACTTGATCGCATGTTTTGCATACGTCTTTGTAAACTCGATAGCTCCAGTTTGTAATTAGACTTTCTGTTACACAATTCAGGTTTCCAAGCGCAGACCAAGATAAACCTGTTGTGAACTGACTTTTTTGGTGTGTAAAAATTGGTGGAATGCTCCTTTAAGAAGACAGCTTTCTGTCTCGTCTTGCTTTACACGTTGTAAATGTCAGTATACCCAATGACACATACACAGCTACGTTTGTTTTGTCAAATGGATCATAAAGTAGTGATTTTATTGACGACTCCGCACAGCAATCAGAGCTGCAATCAAATCGCTATTTTCTGCTCATTTAGCCGTCTGACAACACAAACAGGCAAACATGTAAATGAGAATAACAACAGTGAATTGTGAGTTTGGCTGTACCAAAACATGGGGAGCAGGAGGAGACAGAACGGAGGTTTAGCCAACTGAGACTGAACTGTCTGTGTCTCTCTCTCTCCCAACCAGATGTTGACTGTGATGTTTTGTTTTGTTGTTGGCCGACTGAAGTCAGATAGGAAGACAAGAGATTTAATCATGTTCATGTTGTTTTGGTGCTTTTGTCTGGATGGAGACCTTTAGAAAATGACCTGAAAGTGCTGTTGTGGATGCACAGGAGAACTGCTTTTTTTTTTTCAAAATTAGCCAGTAAAGAAAAGAAAAGAAAAGAAAAGAGAAGAGAAGAGAAGAGAAGAGAAGAGAAGAGAAGAGAAGAGAAGAGAAGAGAAGAGAAGAGAAGA